>BLSH010142158.1:148915-163347 GCA_018402905.1 Glandirana rugosa | reverse complement strand
TAAAGGCATGAAGGTAAAAAACCTGTGTGCAGCCCCCCTGCCCCCCCCCCCCCCCTTATACTTACCTGAGCTCCATCTCGATCCATCTCGAAACTGAAAACTCAGGATGAATTGGACAGTTTTGTTTGAAGAAAATGTTTAAATTGAATCAATCTGGCTGGCATTTTTGTGTCAATAGGAATCGATTTTGCATTGAAGTCAATGGGATGCGATTTTGCATTAAAGTTAACAGGGGGCGTATTTTGCATTGAATTCAATGAGACGCGATTTTGCAATGAAGTCAATGGGATGCGTCTTTGCATTAAAGTTAACAGGGGCGTATTTTGCATTGAATTCAATGAGATGCGATTTTGCAGTGAAGTCAATGGGATGCTATTTTGCAATGATGTAAATGGGACACGATTTTGCATTGAAGTTAATGGCATTTGATTTTGCACTGATGTCAATGGGACCATTATCGGCACCTTTTTTTTTTCTATCAGCGAAACGCTAATAATCCTCTTTTGGACCGATATTTTTTGGTGGCCGATATATCAGTGCGTCCCTAGTTATAACCTTCCCTTACTCTATTCAAAATGAAAAAAAAAAAAAGTTTTGTCTATAGTTCTACGTTAACCACTTCAATACCGGGCACTTTCACCCCCTTCCTGCCCAAACCAATTTTCAGCTTTGAGCGCTCTCACATTTTGAATGACAATTGCGCGGTCATGTGACACTGTAACCATGTGACATTTTTTATCATATTTTCACACAAATGGAGCTTTCTTTTGGTGGTATTTGATCTCTGCTGGATTTTTATTTTTTTCTAAACAAACAAAAAAAAGACAGAAAATCTTGAAAAAAACAAAATGTTTTCATAGTTTAAATAAGGGGTCCCAGTAAGAGGCCACAGCATAGTTGGTGAAGCATGGACTATTCCCACACCCAAGGATTACACACAAAGGTAAAATATAACAATTTATTAGAGAATTCACATACAAATACACACAGTTTGTAATAAAACATATACAGTAAAATCAAAGAAAGCAGCCCCTATACATTGGAGAGGCTTTACTTGTGGCTCTCTGATTAAACCAGAGGCTCTAAAGATCCCAACAGAGTTCTATATGTTCTCTACCGGTTTCGTGGAGAGTTCCGCTTCTTCAGGAGAGTAGAGTGGGATTCAAAGAAATTAAATACAGTACAATCGTAATATACAATCATCGGACATAACGTCTATATCAAAATATAAGAGGTACTGGCAATATGCAAGTATATATATATATATATATATATATATATATATAGTTATCTGCTTACCTAAATGGAGGCGGCCTCAGATCCACAGGCCACAGAACATGCCCTAGGGCTATCCCCGCACGGCGAACATGGGGGACATAGGGAGCACAGCAACTGAATATGTAAAGAATAAACAATATTAAGATCCAGAACAAGAATGTCCATGGTGACTAACAGTTTTCATAGTTTGTTATTAAATTTTGCAAACATTTTTCTCCTTCACTGATGTGTGCTGATGAGGCTGCACTGATAGGTGGCACTGATGGGCAATGATAGATGGCACTGATGAGGCGGCACTGGTGGGTACTGATAGGCAGCACTGATGGGCACTGATAGGTAGTACTGATAGGCAGCACTGATGGGCACTGATAGGTGCCACTGATAGGCAGCACTGATAGGTGCCACTGATAGGCAGCACTGATAGGTGCCACTGATAGGTGGCACTGATTTACAGTACTGATAGGTAGCACTGCTAAACAATAATGATGAGCACTGGTGGGCAGTGCTTAGCAGCAGTGGCTGTCGGTGTGTGGGACCGATGTCCCTTTTACATTGCCGATTACCAGCTTCTAATTACATCACCTGATCAGCTGTCATTGGCTGACAGCTGATCACGTGGTAAACGGCCAGGATCGGCCCCTTACTCCGATCTGTGATCAGCCGACTCCCGAGGAGCACTCAGCACAAGCATGGGTGGACGTCTATGGACGCCCTCCCGGCAATTTAAGCCCCTGCTGTAGCCGTCTTTCAGCTATAGCGCAGGCTTCAAGTGGTTAACAGAAAGACTGCAACAGAGGCACTTATTAGGTTCAACTCCACTCTGGCCTTCATCTCTAAGAGGCATTATAGAAAGTGGCACCTTCCTTTTAAGATATACAAATTGCAGGTTTTAATGCAGGTGATATGCAGCACCGGATGTTCTCGTTTCACACTAAGCTGGAAAACATTTAAGGTCTCCCCGTTCCTTTCTCCTACAGCTCCCTGATGATGCTTCTGTATCGAAGATTCTTGAAGTGAACACATCTGAGATGAGCTCTCGGGTCAGCAAGATGGCCGATCAATTCCTGGAAGACTATAAGCTAAGCCTGAGAGGAGTTAACGCTGCGGAGAAGGAGATGCTCATGGAGAAGTTGAAATCTCAGTTGACTGAAAAACTAGAACGTTTCTGCACCAAATATTTGCAGTGCCGCAACACCTGCGCAATGGATATTGGCAGTGCCACAGGAGGCACAGCCCCGGGATGGTCAGTAGGGTGGCAAGGGCAAGGCGGATTTAATGGACAGCACAACCATAGCGTTGGTCACAGAGGTGGTTAGAGGTCCTGTCGCAGTCAGAGCTGGTTGAGTGGGTGTTGGTGACATTATTAGACATGATACTATGGTAACACTGCATTGCTCTGGTCATGGTATGTAAAAAAAAAGAAGGAAAGTAATGTAATAAAAAGAAAAAAAATGCTTAAAAATTAAAAAAAAAAAACGTTTTTTTTTTTTTTACATGCTATCACCAGTCAGTGTCTCTAATGACCGCTACACCCATTATATGAGGATGCTGTAAGGCAGGGATATGCAATTGGCAGACCTCCAGCTGTTGCAGAACTACAAATCCCATGAGGCATAGCAAGACTGACAGCCACAAGCATGGCACCCAGAGGCAGAGGCATGATGGGATTTGTAGTTTTGCAACATCTGGAGGTCCGCTAATTGCTTATCCCTGCTGTAGGACACTGTTGATATTATGTACATAGGAAAAATAATGTGAAAAAAATATATTTTTACTAAATACTTTGGACTGTGTATTTTCTAAAAGGGGTCATTTGGGGGTATTTGTGCTGTCCTGGCGTTTTCAGGCCTCAAGAAATGAGATCGGGCGTCAGTACATTGAATGATTTTCAGATATATCCCATAGTTTGTGGACTCTATAACTTTTCCTACAGACTAAATAATATGCACTGATTTGGGTAGCAGTATACATTTTGGCCTAATTTATAAAATAAAATATTATTTCTTTGCGAAATTGTATAACAGAAACAAAGAAATAGCAAATAATAATAAAAAAAAAAAGATCTAGCGCATACAATTGCGACACAAATCATATTGTAATTAAATGTTACTAAAAATGACCTTTCCTTTTCAATCTGCAGTGCTGTAATTTTCTGTAAAATACAATATGGCTACCTGGAGGTGTTCTGGACGCAGTTGGTGTGCAGAACAACACCCAAAAACATCACTTCCTGCTTGTGTGATTGGCTCACTGATTTAGCCAGAAGTCTGCATTAAGATACAAGTCAGATTTTTGGCATCCGCTGCAAGAAAAATGCCATTTTTGGTGAGATACTCCCAATAGAAAATCACGTCTAAAGGGGTGCAAACCCTGCAATTTTCCTCATTAGAGTCCTGCAGGTGCAGCAGCTGCTTGATAATTCTGAAACCACTCCCATTAGATTTCCCACAGGAAGACAGACAAACACAGAGCGATTCCTTCAAAATAACAAAAGGTAGGAATCTGCAACAAAGTTTGTTAAAATCCCTGCAATGTACATCGATCACCCAGAGGGGAGGGATTTTTCTCAACAAAAGTGGAATTACTCTTTAACCCCTTCAGCTTCGGAAGGTTTTACCCCCTTCCTGACCAGGCCATTTTTTGCGATACAGCACTGCTTCGATTTAACTGACAATTGCGCTGTCGTGCAACACTGTACCCAAATAAGTCCTTTTTTTCCCACAAATAAAACTTTCTTTTGGTGGTAAACAAAAAAAAAAAAAATATATATATATATATATATATATATATATATATCTTACTTTCTGCTATAAAACATATCCAATAAAAAATGGAAAAAAAAAATCAAATTTCAATTTAGGCCAATATGTATTCTTTTACATATTTTTGGTAAAAAAATTCCAATAAGCGTATGATGATTGGTTTGCGCAAAAGTTATAGCGTCTTTGTTTTACTAGTATTGGCGACGATCAGTCAACAATAAGTGTATACTGATTTGTTTGCATAAAAGTTATCGCGCCTACAAACTGTGGGATATATATTAGAATTTTTATACATTTTCTTATACTACTAATGGCGGTGATAAGCTACTTATAGTGGGACTGTGATAGTGTGGCGGGCAATCTCACACTAACGGACATAGAGGAACTAACTAACTGCCACTGACATAACCAGTGACTCTAATACAGCAATCAGTGCTAATAATATACACTGTCACTGTACTAATGACACTGGCAGGGAAGAGGTTAACATCTAGGGTAATCAATCGGTTAAATGTGTGCCTAACAAGTGTTACTATATATAATGTGTGTTGCTTTTTACCAAAGATCTCTTTGTTTTGTACCCCTGCTTTGTGGGGAGAAAAAACAGAAAGATCGTCCCCTCTGTACAGAGCCCTGTATTGGTTGTCCAAACAGGGCTCTGGGCTGTGATTGGACACAGCCAATCAGCAGGTCCCGGCTATGAATCATAACAAGCTCCTGCTGTGTACAATCACAGTGGGTGTTGGCAGGGGGGTGGGCACCCTAAACCCGGAAACAGGCAGTGACATACCAGTATGTGCCCACTGCAGTACATTGGTTAATTCCTGATACGGTGCTGACAATTTTATTAATGGCATAGATACTGTATACTTATACTGTATATTATAATTTGTGTAGACAACCTTTTGTTTTATAGATAATGGAATGCATGTTATTGGGAAAATCTGTAATATGGGGTTATTTTAGATTAAGATGAGGTGGTTACACTACAACTGTCATAATTCTTGTTGTAACTACATGAACCAAATAAATTAAGTTTTCTTTCTATAAAAATGAAATCTAATGGTCTGATAATATTTTGATGTCAGAGTAATAAAATAATAGTGTAGTTGTTGAGATACTCATTGTGCCACGTCTACACACTCTATTAGGATAGATGCCACCCGATGCCAGCTGTTTTGTAGTTTTTTGATTCAATTCTTCCTTTTTGGTTTGTTTTGTCCATTAGAGCTGCACAACTTTTTGCTTAGAATAAATATCACGATTCTCTGTGTAACATCATCTTTCCCATTATATAAAAATGTTTGGATAACTTTACTGTTTATTTTTTTTTTTAATTCAGTGAAGTGTATTTTTCCCAAAAAATTGCATTTAAAAGGCTGCTGCGCAAATACAGTGCGACATAAAATATTGCAACGATTGCCATTTTATTCTCTAGGGTCTCTGCTAAAAAAAATAAATCTAATGTTTGGGGGTTCAAAGTAATTTTCTATCAACAAATACTAATTTAAACCTTTAAACAAAAAACGAAAAAGGTTTATGGGATTTTAAATGAGGTGTCACATTTTGGTGCACCTCCTATCCCTATAGGATTCTAAAAGGAGGGGATTTTTTGGGACTTTATATGAGGCAAGTATCAACACAGAAAATAGAAGGTATAAATACATTTATTGCATCACTTTATCATGAAATCTATATACTAAATACATTAAATGAATAATTTCTGTTATATATAAAATAATACATAATTAGAGCCAAGAGGTTCAAACATATTGCATCATGTTTCATCAATAAAGCATAATAAAATGACTTAGAACCCATTGACCAAAATTGAAACTTCTGATATGGTAAATTTGTATCCATGATTAAACTTGGGAGTTGCATCCTTAAAGCTCTATGCGTGTCGTGGAATTACTCATCAGGAGTGGATGCTGAGCATTCAGAAGTTTAAATTTTGGTTTTGTAAAAGCAGCGGCAAGCCTGCTGATCTCACTAATTTGACAGAACACCGCTGCTCTTCCAATTGAACATAAAAACATGGTCACAAATTTATGAATACTGCATTTCACTATATAAGCAGAGTTTACTGCTAAAAATAACTGTAAAATGCAAGACTTTGGTGGGTGTAAAAAGATTTCCACCTACCGACTTGTAGCTGTACTCTTACTGCAGACGAGTACGGGGTGTACAAAGATGGCGACAATGGAATGTCACCACCGTTACCAGAATTGACGGGTCGCCTTATCTGACAGAACAGAGGCACTGATGAGGCGGCACTAATGGGTGGCACTGATGAGGCGGCACTGGTGGACACTCATGAGGAGGCACTGATGAGGTTGCAGTGGTGGACACTGATGAGGAGGCACTCATGGGTGGCACTGGTGGACACTGATAATGAGGCACTGGTGGACACTGATGAGGTGGCACTAATGGGTGGCACTGGTGGACACTGATGAAGAGGCGCTGATAGGTGGCACTGATGAGGCGGCGCTAATGGGTGGCACTGGTGGACACTGATGAGGTGGCATTGATAGGTGGCACTGATGAAGTGGCACGATGAGGTGGCACTGGTGGACACTGATGAGGAGGCACTGATGAGGCGGCACTAATGGGTGGCACTGGTGGACACTGATGAGGAGGCACTGATGAGGTAGCACTAATGGGTGGCACTGGAGGACACTGATGATGAGGCACTGTTGAGGCGGCATTAATGGGTGGCACTGGTGAAGAGGCACTGATGAGATGGCACTAATGGGTGGCACTGGTGCACACTGATGAGGCAGCATGAGGAGAAAAAAACCCTGATCTGTGATCATCCAAGTCCAAAGCACTCGATGATCACAGAACGTGCTGCAGCGTGATCACGGGATGATGTCAATGGACGCTTTCCTGGCAAACTAAGCCCGCGCTGTAGCTGTCTTTTGGCTATAACGTGGGCAGGGAGTGGTTAAAGGAGACAACATGGTAACCTAAACTGGATATGAAATGAGTTTCCAGACTGTATAGTTGAGGTGGCATCTTCACTGGTCTCACCATTCCATTCCGCGATACATCATGATTACTGCCCATGGTTTTCATCAAAAAATTCAAGTAAGAAGAACTCATTTTATCTGCTCTTATAAAAAAGAAAGGACACTCCCTGCATGTAGCAAAGTCTGAACCCAGCAGACAACAACAGTATTTATTCAGAACAGTGTAGCACCCCCATTGTGATAGGTGCTTTATTTTGTAGATTTTTGTTAGGAGAGGTAAAAGCTAGTCAGGCATGACAGTGGGTGCAGGCCTGAATGTTTTGATCTTGGCTGAGGAGTGGCTCAGGGAGGGCTGAAGATGGCAGGAAGGAACTCCCAGTTCCCCTTTTGAGCTGGAAAGCTCTGGAAAGGGGGATGGATGAGGAAGTATCACTTTCTGGTGCATGACAAGGAGCCCTGACCAATCCACAATTTGCATTGGCAGGGGGCAGGCCTTCTTAAATACAGCAATCTGCCAGCAGGTGGCAGGAGAGTTTGGGTGAAAGAGAGGAGAATGTAGCAGGTGCTGTGGAGCAGGCCTCACCCAGGAGGGGGCCCCCAGTCTGGGGGGTGACCTTGAGGCCTGGGACTTGGGTGCAGCCAGGAGTGGAGTTGATTCCTGGAGAAGCACAAGAAAGCAGGAGAGCAGCAGAGTTCTACATTCACAGAGACTCCTTAAAGGATCCACCGGTGTTGGTGAGTGACAGACATTGGTGTGACGAACGCGGGTATCAGATCGCTGCCCTCCTCACCGACCGGTGACCGAGGACCCCCCTGATCCAACACTGCACTTGTCACAAATGTAACAATGCTACTCTCAGCTGCTTTCAGCACAAAGAATTCCCAGTTTGCGGGATCACCATCTAAGTGTCAGCCGCCTGAGAGCGATTGTTACCGGGCTAATTCAAACAATTAACCCTTTCACTGCCACCACTTCTGGATTCCGGCCAGAAGACCCTTATTTTAGCAATACCAGTATTTCAGAATAACCCCCTGTACACACACTGTCACCTACAGACAGATATATTCAGATGCGTTATTCTAAAAACAGTAGCGCTCTTCAAAGGAACAGATTCGTGATAGTTGCATTAAGAGCTTTAGGGACAAAATTAACACTTTTCAAAATAAGGTTTAATAATGAAAAGGTCAAGTTAAAATATTTACAGAAAAATAAAAGTACAAAGTGAAACAAATTTACAGTGAGAAAGAACAGATTGAAAATACCTGCATTTGAAATGTCCTTGCCTAATCAGTGTTTCGAAGATGATTTCCTGGTTCTCTGATGTTTGATGGTAAGGTGAGAACTCCCAATCTGATTGTGACAGTCTCTTTTTCTCTGGACCACTAGGGGTGGGGCCATACCTCTCTGCCCATCCATATAAGAGAGGGAGTTTCCTTAGACAATGTCCAGGGCGGACCGTGGAGATACATGCTTCATAATCATGCATGGATCATAACTTGTTACTGGACCGTCCGGCCTATATTACAGCATGAAATTTAATTTCAGCTTGCATAAAGCTTTCATATGACTCCAAACACGAGGATACTGAGACCTTCCCGGACCCTGGGGAGGGAATGGACTAATTATATCCCTCCTTGGGTAACAAGGGGTGAATGTTTATACTTAAATTATCCGGGCCGAAATTCTACATTCAAATATGTAATGTTCATCACTATGGCATACCTATAGCGGAAGTTATGACTGTATGTAAGTTTTTATGTAAGTTTAAGGCAGAGAGAGAGCGTCATCCCTAGGTCAGACCTGCCAGGGTAATTTATGGGCCAACATCAGGTTGTTGTATGTTTGGTCAAGATAAGCGGACAGACCTTCTCCAGGCCATAAACCGTAATCAAAGGCCCCTTTTGAAATTGGTCTGCCAGGGGGGTGTAAAGGAAAAGCTTGTTCAAACTGCCATGTCAGAAGGAGAGAAACAGAACTTAACCCTTTACGTAGCTTCTCTGCCAAGATGGAGCCAGTGTCGCTTCGGGCCTGGTATCATTACTTCGCGTGGATCTCACGCGTGATACCATCACAATTGGGAGCTGGATGAGAAGGCTAGGGAGGATAGTGGACAGTCTGTAGAGGTTGGAGAAGCCAGTCAGGGGAAGGAGTGTCACTGGAGAGTAAAGCAGGCCAGAGCGGCCTGGAAGAGGATGGACTGGGAGTTGTAGTCCGTCCCCACCAGCACCAACGTACTTGGCTACACAATTGAGGGCCCGTGGCTTCACAATCGGGAGCCCGTGGCCCTTACCTGTAATTGGTGGTTTGGAGGTCCTGCTGACAAAAGTGCAGACCTCACCATGTGCTAGTTGGGGTGGAGGAAGAAGGGTCATGGAGGCCTGATAAATTGCCTTTCAAGCCAGGAAACTAAGTAGTGTGCTGGAGTGAAGTTAGGAGAGGAACGGTCAGCAAGTGATTGAGCTGGAGGAAGTTGGAGTGTATATACTGGAGTGTATATAGATGGTCCCGTGATCTAATTCTTTGGCCATCTCACAGTTAACCCTCTCCCCATGCAAGTTTATCCCCTAAAATAAAACAACAAAACAAAGTACCGGCCGGTTCTGTGACTCTGGATGTGTGGAAATCGTGTGACTGAGGGCAGCGTGCGGGTGAACCACAACTACCAGCCACTCCCAAGGAAGAACATGGCTACATCATTAAATACTGAATGGCATCAAACTGTGGTTAAGTAGTAGTGCGGTGTACTTCTTCATACAAGAAAATATTTACATGTAAACATTAACCTCTTGCTTACTGGGCACTTAAACCCCCCTCCTGCCCGGATCAATTTTCAGTTTTCAGCGCAGTCACTATTTGAATGACAATTGCGCGGTCGTGCCCAAACAAAACTGACGTCCTTTTTTTCCCATAAATACAGCTTTCTTTTGGTGGTATTTGATCACCTCTGCGGTTTTTATTTTTTGCGCTATAAACCAACAAAGAGCTACGATTTTGAAAAAAGAACAATATTTTTTACTTTTTGCTATAATAAATATCCAAAAATAAAAAATAAAAAAAGTTATTCATCAGTTTAGACCGATATATATTCTTCTACATATTTTTGGTAAAAAAAAAAATCGCAATCGGCGTATATTGAATGGACATTGGTTTATGGCGTTTTTATTTATTTATGTTATTTCACTGGTAATGGCGGCGATCTGCGATTTTTATCGGGACTGCGATATTGCGGCGGACGTGTCGGACGTTTTTGACACTTTTTTGGGACCAATGACATTTATACAGCGATCAGATCTAAAAATAGACACTGATTACTGTATAAATGTCATTATCAGGGAAGGGGTTAACACTAAGGGGGCAGTGAAGGGGTTAAATGTGTTCCCTGGGTGTGTTCTAACTGGGGTATTCCCAGAAGATGTCCTATTGGCAACGAAACGCATGGGTTTGTGGTCCCCCATAACACTGCTGTATAACACTGTGATGATGAGCTCATTTGTACTACAGTAATGTAAGTTTTTATACCGTTTTTAATAAATCTGCATTAAGGATTTTATGCTATGGCGAGATCTTTGTTTTTTCTGCATGGATGGATGAGAGATCCTGATGCTGTGACCTTCGAGTGATTTAAAAGGTGGGGAAGCTGGTCACACGATTCCAAGGTATAACATCAGTATATAATATATCGTCAATTCTCCTTTGGATTGGGAATAATGCTGGTTATTACCGGTTTCCGGTAAGTGTCCATTTTACCTGGTGGTGGATGACACACACTCACCTGTCTACAGTCACCGATATTGAAGATAAGATTAGTTCCTATTACAAACCACCTGGATCACCTTTTTGGGACTTCTCACTATTTCTATCTCGTCTCTTTTTAGTTTCTTTATTCATATTTAGAGAGTACACACAATAGTTATCTTATAATAATGGGTGGGTCTGGTCTACTTTGATGTGATTAACCTGTGGTTTGTTTAATGGCATAAGAGTCACTGAGTTCACCAACCCTAATCTTCATCACTAAGCTGAACACAGTATGTTTGTTTTGATTTCATTTTGAATAAGCGCTACACTAAGATTATATATCTATCCAGTGATTTCCAGCTTCCAGCTGCATCACGCAGGTGTGCTTTGTACATACATTTCCAGCTTACTTACTAGCCAGCATGCAACAAACTGAATTAGTCCTGTCTAACAGTTAATGTTAAAACCAAGGAATTTAGTTTGCACACATTTGCAAAAAAATGTGTAAGCTGCAGCGACCATGTCATTGCACCTCAGTGTACTGCAGTCCTAACTCTATAATTTTGAGAGTCTCCCAGAGGCGTTGCTAGGGGGTGGCTATTGGGGCTATAGCCCCGAATCTGGGGGCCATAGCCCCGAGTCTCTCAGGCAAGGGTCCCCAACCACAGGGCCACGGCCAACTACTGGGCCATGGCCTCTGCAATTGGGCCGCGAGTGCAGCGGGCAGGCAGCACGGGAGAGCCGGAGAGCAGCCAGGCAGCATGGGAGAGCCTGAGAGCAGCCAGACAACATGAGAGAGCCAGGCGGGTGGCGAGTGAGATAGATGGCATCATCTCTCACTGCCTGCAGTGCACGCTCTCTCTCTGGTGACCCTGGTGGAGGGGAGGCTTTCTGGGGACTCTGAGGTAAGGAGGGGCTCACTGGGGACCCTGTTGTAAGTGGTGGCTCTCTGGGGACCCTGATGTAAGGGGGGAAGACTCTCTGGGGACTCTGATGTAAGGGGGCTCTCTGGGAACCCTGATGTAAGGGGGGCTCCCTGGGGACCCTGATGTAGGGAGGGGTTCTCTGGGGACCATGATGTAAGTGGGGAGGCTCTCTGGGGACCCTGATGCAAGGGGAAGGCCCTCTGGGGACCCTGATGTAAGGGGGAGGTCCTCTGGGGACTCTGATGTAAGGGGGGGCTCTCTGGGGACCCTGATGTAAGGAGGGGGGGCTCTCTGAGGACTTTGATGTAAGGAGGGGCTCTCTGGGGACCCTAATGTAAGTAGTGTGGGGCGCTCATCAGGATCTGGGGATCCTGATGTAATGATAATATATAACATAATATATATATATGTACATATACACGCACACACACACACATGTATATTATATACAGGACATGTGTATGCTGCACAATTCTGGCTAAAATGAGAATCACAATTTTTTTACTTAGAAAAAATATCACGATTCTCGCGGTGTAACATCGTCTTTCACGTTATACAAAAAAATTGTGCTAACTTTACTGTTTACTTTTTTTCTTTGAAGTGTATTTTTTCCCAAAAAATTGCGTTTGAAAGACCGCTGCACAGTGTGACACAAAATATTGCAACAACCACCATTTTATTGTCTAGGGACTAGAGTTGAGCGGAAACCTGGATGTTCGGGTTCGGTGGGTCCGGCCGAACTTCGTGAAAAAGTTCGGGTTCGGTACCGAACTTGACCCCGGATCCCGAACCCCATTGAAGTCAATGGGGACCCGAACTTTTGGGCACAAAAATGGCTGCAAAAAAGTCCTGGCAAGTGCTAGAGGGCTGCAAAAGGAAGTAAAATGGGGGTAAGAGTAGGACAAGTGCCCTACAAAAAAATGGGGATAGGGAAAATAAATTAAAATCAAATAAAAAAAATAAAAATGGGAAGGAGGGGGTGGATGTGGAGTAGGAGCCTGGAGGTTGACTAGGCCGTGACCGTGGCAGTGGAGGTGGAAGTGCCGGTGGTGGAGGAGGAGGAGGTAGCCATCACTTTTTGTTGTTTGTTTGTTTTTTTTTTCTAATTGGGGTAGCCCCCAAAATATTGAGGCATATTCAAAAAAACAAGTATACCAATGGCTGTGGGAGGCCGGTCTAATCTGTCACTTACAGCAACAGCAGGAACCTGACCTATAGCAGTAGGCAATGTTTTTAGAACAATAATCTGTCCCTTACAGCACCAGCAGGAACCTCTCCCTATAGAACTAGGAGATGATTATAGAACAATAATCTGTCCCTTACAGCAACAGCAGGAACCTGACCCTATAGCAGTAGGCGATGATTTTAGAACAATAATCTGTCCCTTACAGCACCAGCAGGAACCTCTTCCTATAAAACTAGGAGATGATTATAGAACAATAATCTGTCCCTTACAGCAACAGCAGGAACCTCTCCCTTTAGAACTAGGAGATGATTTTAGAACACTAATCTGTCTCTTACAGCACCAGCAGGAACCTCTCCCTTTAGAAATAGGAGATGATTATAGAACAATAATCTGTCCCTTACAGCAACAGCAGGAACCTGACCCTATAGGAGTAGGCGATGATTTTAGAACAATAATCTGTCCCTTACAGCAACAGCAGGAACCTGACCCTATAGAACTAGGAGATGATTTTAGAACAATAATCTGTCCCTCAAAGCAGTAGACTCTACCTAGTCCAGAATCAGATCGTTCTGTAATGCAGGATGAGATCTGCAATCTGTCCCTCAAAGCAGTAGTTATACCATTAGTATTAGTTACCATTAGCATATCCATTTATGGGTGCCGCCCCTCCCTCCTTCCTCCCCCCCCTTCCATCCTACCCATATAGCCTTCCGATGCAATCCCTGAATATCACACCCTATCACATAGAAATATGTGCCTTAATATGGGCACCAGCTGGCCTCCCATTGCCTTTTTTTTTTTTTCCTTATACGTTTTTTTTTTTTTTTTTGGGGGGTTGACATCAGAGGGAACATTTTCCATTCACAATTTCCCCTGTAACTTCAGGGCCGTATCCATTCTACTTCCAGCACTATCATTCAACTGTCCATATGTATGGTCCCACATCTGTTTTTTGTAGAACACTCTCAGTTGTTCACTCAGATGCATCCTTAAGTCCAGCCCGGGTTTTCTTTCCACTTTCCCACCCTCACTCATCCGTCCCATAAATGGAGCTCCAGAGGCATTCAAATCCGAGGATGCCTCTTTGAACACGCATCAGGTTAGTGGCTCCCCCGCAAGACCATCCCCCCTCCTCCCCCTCTCCACCGGGGCCCCCTCCACTTTGGGTCTTCCCCGTGGCTTTGACACTCTGATTCATTGTGTCGGCAGGCGGCGGCTTTTCCGCTCGTCCAACCTCCCACTCCTTTTTGACACAGAGCAGGCGCGCTGTCTGAGAATAGACGGCGGCGCCGCTCTGGCATCCAGCAGAGCGCTCGCTCCACGGACGCCCGTCAGCCAGATGACAGCTACTTTGCAGCCCACGCTGGCACCTCTCACCGCGATCCCTCTCTGTCAACCAATCCTGAGAGGGTTCAGTTGGGATACACACTAGCCAGATGAAAGCTGCTTTGCAGCTCATGATGGCAGTTCCTATTGCAACCCATCCATATCAGCTGGTCTGGTGATTACAAATTCTTCCATTTCCCCACAGATCTCCATATGGACTGACATCCAGATATCTTAACTGAT
>BLSH010142158.1:105045-126855 GCA_018402905.1 Glandirana rugosa | reverse complement strand
CCCCCCCCCCCCCCCCCCCCCCCCCCCCCCCCCCCCCCCCCCCCCCCCCCCCCCCCCCCCCCCCCCCCCCCCCCCCCCCCCCCCCCCCCCCCCCCCCCCCCCCGAGAGACCTTTTAAATTTAAATTCCTGACTTACTACAATATCCCAAAAATGTATTGCACAAGTCTCCTAGTTCGATCTTCACACAGTTCTCAAGGTAACATAGAGGTAACATGGAGACTCTGCCTGCAGCCTCACCTCCGTGTGCCTTCTGCGGCCAGCCAGAGCAGCCGGCAACATGGAATCTCCGCTTTCACCTCTGTGTCCCATCTGTAGCCAACTCTGGGGCACACTGTGCGGATGGAGGCACTGAGAGTGGGGGAGTAGATGGGGAGGGAGAAACCTTGGCCCGACAAGTGCAGAAATCACTTCGGACATGGTGGCACAGCCACAGTACCACTGGCAGGTCGGGTCGGATGAAGCACTGTCTGGGTTACACACGGGCAGATACCTGGACACAGGTCTCAAAAACTGGACTGTCCGGGTGAATACCAGACAGGTGGCAACCCTATTCTGTCCAGGCCACACCTGATATGTTACATGTTTCCCATGACTAAGCCCCGTGGGAGGTGCGAAACATGTTGGGGGGGGTGTCCTGGATGGAGTCTAGGCTGAGGCTGCTTCTTGCTTCTACTGTTTTAGAAAGAAAACGGAAAATTCATGAAGAGAAGAGATTGAAAGAACAGGACAAAACGGTTAAGGGAAAGGAATAAGAAGAAGACCCTGGGGTGGGCACGGGTACCACCTATTGCCTAAAAGTTGGTATACAAATTAATTTAGAGAGAACTTCTAAGAGGCAAGTCTATTATGGAGTTTCTCCGAAGAAGAGTAATACATCCAGATGTACCAAAGTGTAGTGAATTTCTCCCTTTTATCGAGTTCCATCACCTGTTGTTCCTCCATTAGGTTCAAACATGTCTGCTGTTGTCTGTCTATGGTTTTTTTTTTTTTTTTCTCTCTTTCCCTTACCACCCTCATTCTCTCATTGGGCAGCACCAGGCTGCAGAGAAAGATGCTGCTGAAGAGGTCTGATGGGAGCTTAAGTTCAGCTGCAGAGGTGGTGGTGACGCCTCAATACTAAAAAAGACTACAGTGCCCAGGAGGCAACAGAACAGGAGGGCGGAGCCGAGGGATTCATAGTGCACTGCTCGGAAAAGTTGGGGCAGTTGGCGCCAGCACAAGGAAGAGTGCAGGATTCTTTCTGGGACAGTGTATCCAGCCATCTAGAAGTACAGCCCGTGTATCAGCTGTCGCCAGCAGGAAAGGAACACAGTCACACCCGCCCCTCCATTGGTTCCAGCCTACCTGAGAGAAGGACAAGCGGGTTTTCCCGCTCAGCATCATCGCCATTCATTAATTGGGTTTGATTGATTCATGAGGAGCTCCTCCATTGCCAACTAATGCTGAGGCGAAGGACTGGTGAGAGGGATTTTAACCAGTTTATACTGTATAGCAGAAAGTCTTTCAACTACCCACTGTGGACATACTCTCTCACATACAGTCTAATACCCACTGCAGGTGACTTGCCATAGACTACCACTGTAACCTCTACCCAAGATAACTCTTCTGGACTGATCCTACACTGGATTTTTTTTCTACAACTTCTTTTGCCCCACCCTCCCGTAATGATAAATTAAACCAAACTCGCCTGCATTCTGCTGTACACTAACGAAATGCAGGATATGCTCACTACTGACCACTAATAGTGCACCACCATTAAAGGGCCTTAACGATAGCCGGCAGAAGAAACAACTCAGACAGCCCAATTCTATTTAACTTGCCTAAATCCCACCTTCTGTAACCTTTCTTTGACCGTTTAGGCCCGATAAAGTCCTGCGGGAAGCCTTGGACCCAGTATAGCCAGCTTAGTGCAATTGAGGGCAGTATAGCTCTGGGGGTTTAGACTTTTTCACCGTCAAACTGCCCTCGCTTCACCTTGGGTGACAATTGTTACTGTTTAAGCTGACCAGGCTGGTAAACAATGGGGCCCTGTGCCATGATCCACTACTGCATATGAGTAATTCTATACAAACCTATGCATATGTATTTAGTGCACCATTACGTTCTATAAGTTAGCGCAGTATATTTTATTCACTTTGTATGTCACCTACATAAGCTTTTCTGGCCTTAATATACAAAAGGTTTACTTTCTAACTGTGCTATTGTCCATTTCTTTAAGACAAGTTTGGTGCTAAGCTTCAATGAGCTATGGGTAGTTTCTTGGTGAAAGTCTGTGAATTCAGCTGGGTGTGTCAGAGTGGTTGAGGTATTAAAACAAACTAAAGCACAGCGCTCATAAAACAAACACAAAACTAATAACAGTCCACTCTCTGTGTCTATAATAGAATGTCTATGCAAACAAAAAAGTCCACTGTGAATTAAAATTTGAAATAACCATTATATGGTGTAAAAAGAGAAAAAAAAACTCCTACAAGTGAAAAAAAACACACTCCAGTGACCAAATAAAAGGCATACAAGAACGGTATGACCCTCACAATCAGAAGTCATATAGCACTTGAAAGTGACCAGCTCAGGTCCTGGATATATGATGGCGCCACCTCCCTGCACCATATACTGTATATAGACAGCCACTCAGGGTAATGTGCATAAAAATGGTATAAAATCAATTATGACCAATATTTAAAAAAAAAAAAACAATGCTTCCTACATATACAGTCACCGGCCACTTTATTAGGTACACCTGTTCAATTGAAAGGAAATATAGGAACCAAAGGTTCCAAACCCACGCAAACCAGTAACCCAAAAACAAATAAACCATAATAAAGAGCTGCATATTGTAAAGTGTAAAAAAAAACACCTATGACGTGAAAAAGAAACAAAGGAACTGCTCTCTTATATCATAAATTACATATAATAAATCACCATAGTGAATAAACAAATCTTCATTTAAATTGTAAAAATACATAAAAATTATGAAGTCCATGTATAGATCCCACACGTGAATAAACGTCCTCAGTGAGTATAGGAAAGGTTTCTCTCTACCCGCATGCAGACACGCTGTGCACTCACCAGATTTAATTGACCCCTAACACAGGGAGTCAAATTACACATATAGGAAAATCCAATATGTCATACATGAGGTCACAGGAATGAATCCAAACCGCTGCTGTCATCCACTCAGTATATATACAGATGGCGTATTCAAAGCTCCAATGTTGCCATATAAAGAGGGAGAGGAACGAATACTCTCATGGTGCAGTATTTTGAATCATTTATTAAAAAGAAGGTTGTATTGCACTTCCATCGACGACAAGGATCAGCATGTATTGTATAGGAATCGCCGGTTAGCTCTCCTCCTGCGTTCCAGCTGACCGGAAATGACGTATCTCAAACACTACCTAGTGCTGGTTTTGAACACAGGTGGAGTGCTAACTGGTGATTCCTACACAATACATGCTGATCCTTGTCTTCTTTGATGTAAGTGCAATATAACCTTCTTTTTAAAAAATGGTTCAAAATACTGCATCATGAGAGTATCCTTTCCTCTCCCTCTCTATATGGCAACACTGGAGCTTTGAATATGATATATATATAAATATATACATACTGAATGGATGACCGCGGCGGTTTGGATTCATTCCTGTGACCTCATGTATGACATCTTGGATTTTCCCATAAGAGTAATTTGACTGTAATAGGGGTCACTTAAGTCTGGTGAGTGCCTTGTGTGCCTGCATGAGGGTGGAGAGGAACCTTTCCTACTGAGGACGTTATTCACATGTGGGATCTATACATGGACTTCACAATTTTTATGTATTTATGTAATTTAAATTAATATTTGTTTACTTACTATGGTGATGTATGATATAGGAGCACGATTCCTTTGTTTCTTTTTCACACCTTTTCAATTGCTTGGTAACACAAATTGCTAATCAGCTAATCACATGGCAACAACTACATGCATTTAGGCATCTAGATATGGTGAAGGTAACTTGCTGAAGTTCAAACCGAGCATCAGAATGGGGAAGAAAAGGGATTTAAGTGACTTTCAACGTGGTATGGTTGTTGGTGCCAGACGGGCTGGTCTGAATATTTAAAAAACACTGGGTCTACTGGGATTTTCTTGCACAACCATCTCTTGGGTTTACAGAGAATGGTGGGAAAAAGAGAAAATATCCAGTGAGCAGCAGTTGTGTGGAGGAAAATGCCTTGTTGATGTCAGAGGAGAATGGGCAGACTGGCTCCAGATGATAGAAAGGCAACAGTAACTCAAATAACCACTCGTTACACCCAAGGTATGCAGAATACCATCTCTGAACGCACAGCACATCAAACATTAAGAAAAGGAAACTGAGGCTACAATTTGCACAGGTTTACCAAAACTGGACAATAGAAGATTGGAAAAACGTGGCCTGGTCTGATGAGTCTCGATTTCAACTGCAACATTCAGATTGTAGGGTCAGAATTTGGCATAAACAACATGAAAGCATGGATTCATCCTGCCTGGGCTCTGCCTTGCATTTTTAGTCAAAAATTACATCTTCTGAGACTTCTCAGCTTTCTGCAAATTAACCACTTCAGCCCCGCAAGGATTTCCAGCTTTAGGACCGGAGCCCTTTTTGCGATTCGGCACTGCATCGCTTTAACTGACAATTGCGCGTCGTGCGACGTTGTACCCAAACAAAATTTGCGTCCTTTTTTTTCCCACAAATAGAGCTTTCTTTTGGTGGTATTTGATCCCCTCTGCGTCATTTCTGTTCGCCGCTATAAACAAAAGAAGAGCGACAATTTTGCAAAAAAACCCAAATTTCTTACTTTTTGCTAAAATACAAATCCAAAAAAAAATATAAAAAAACATTTTTTTTCATCGGTTTTGGCCGATTTATATTCTTCCTCATATTTGTGATAAAAAAAATTGCAATCGGCGTTCATTGATTGCTTTGCGCAAAAGTGGTCGCGTTTACGGATGATGAGAATTCATTTCTGGGGTTTTTATTTATTTATTTTTTTTACTAGTAATGGCGGCGATCTGCGATTTTTAGCGGTACTGCGATTGGGGCGGACATGTCGGACCATTTTGACACTTTTTTGGGACCATTGGCATTTATACAGCGATCAGTGCTATAAAAATGCACTGATTACTGTGTAAATGCCATTGGCAGTGAAGGGGTTAACCTGCAGGGGGCGCTCTAAGGGTTAACTATGTTCCCTGGGCGTGTTCTAACTGTATGTGGGCTGCCCTAGCTGGGGAAGGGAAGTGGTCACAGCCTCCGTATACAGGAAGGCTGTGATCACAGCCCTTCCCCCCTCACAGAACGGAGGTCCGTGTTTACATACACGGACCTCCGTTCTTTCGTTCCGGGGGGGCCATCGCGGGTAGCCGGCGGCAATCGAAGCCGCAGCACCCGCTCCCTGGCCCTCCCCGAACACAGTGAGCGCGCGGGCGCGCCTCCGGCGGCGCGCTCACTAGGCTTGATCGTGCGGCCGCCGTCATATGACGGCGATTTGCGATCACCAGCCACCTTGTCGCCGTCAGATGCTGATCGGCGGTCGGCAAGGGGTTAGGGGAATTCATTTGGGACCCCAGGTCATTAGAACTTGTGTTCCCATTGGAAAACTTTCCCTCTTACTTTTTTGGGGATAACCCAAAATTTAGGTGGTTTTTACTTTCACTTTCAATGATAATGGTAAACAAGACAAATAGAAAGGGTACAGTAAATCTCCCTAATGGGGGCACAGACAGCAATAAAAACTGATAGGGGTTCTAATCCATCTCCACTCTGCCAAACTTAAAAATTAGGTATTTAAATAGCCAAGGCCAGTACCAGAGGTCCCATTAAACCAGCAGCTCCTTAGGGGGTGGCGCTATGCTACTTCTATGACATCCTCCCTGTTAATTGTCTTGTCCTTCTTTCATTTGCTATAACTAATTTGTTTTTCAGTACAAAGTCCCATCCACCTCCCAGTTTGCAGTTATCTTCTTGTACTTTTGGCATTTGATCTTCTATAAACATTCCCACCTTTCTATGAATTTCAGACTGGACATGCTCTTTCTGCTTTAAATTTGGATAATATTTGTTTTTTTCTACCAGGAGTATTATGTCTCAGGACGGTGCTACTCGATTTTCCAAGTTAGAAGAAGATATTACATGTTCCATCTGTATTGAAGAGCTTTATGATCCTGTCTCCATCACCTGTGGTCATACCTTCTGTAGAGGCTGTATAACCAAATATTGGGACAACCCGGAGCTCCAGGATTACCGCTGCCCTGAGTGCAGGAAAATCTGCCCCAAAGACCAGCTCATACCCAATTACAGGCTGAAAGGTGTGGTGAACAAGGTCCAACTGGCCATTAAGGAAGAAGAGAGGAGAAAGGTGAGAGTGTGGGCCATTCTACTCTATAGGGTGTGGGTATACCAGAAATGTTTCTATCAGGACAGGAGGTGTAAGTTCCAAGGACAGTTTCTAGAATTATCTCTGCTGTTGGAACTGCTGTGCCGTGATAGACTGTTTGATGCTCTGCACAAACCTCTGCTTTCTGCATAACCTGTGACTACGTACAGAATATCAGTGGTGGCCCATGCATTGTGAGCACACGGGAGCCCCCCCATCCCTGCTGCCGCCGCCCCCTATCTATGTGCCCGGCCCCTTTCAGGACGCCGGGTGCATGAATTGCAATTGCGGGGATGGTGCGGGGGTGTGTCCTTTGAAGCAACGATTAGAGCCAGAGGCTCAAATAGGCTTCAAAAGAGGGTGGGCTTGGGGCGCAGAGAGTGCGCCTGATCCCACCCAATTGTGTGATGGTAGCGAATGAATTTTCACACTAATGTCCCTCCCCGCCAATCAGGAGGCAGGTCGGTGAGACCTGTTTCCCAATTGGCCAAAGTGCCAGGCAATCCTATTAGATGCCTGACGTTTTGGACAAAGAGAGGGGACGCGCGGGGAGTGGACACCGGAGCCACTGCCCGCACGTGAGGAGGAGAGGATGCTACAGTCCCAGCCAGACAGCACGAGGTAGGTGCTTTCTCTGTCCCACGCCCTGGTGGGAGGGGAGGTGCAGTGAAGTTATCAGTCCCGTGGGGGTTGCTGTCAGCATCACCCGCGCCCCCCCCCCCCCCCCAATTAAAAACCCACCAGCCGCCACTGCTACAGATTTAGCTGCACTGCTCACAAATACAACATGTCTGAACAAGAATCTGTGCACTCCCCAAGAGGAGGCTGATTCCCAACAGGGAGAGATATCTGCTAGACCCAAACACAGTTATGAACAGACAAAAAACAGAGAAATCCAAGCTCAACTTACCGACCAGTCTGCCCCCAATCGAATTCACCTGTCTAACAGTAGCGTTTAAAAGACAGGGGATTGGTTACACACATTTGCAAGTGCATGCGTAAGCTGCAGGCCCCGACAAGGCTCCCTGTGTACTGCAGACCTAACTCTATATATGAGGCTTCACAATGGAAGCACATGCAATTTAATGGATAGATGGACAGGTGACTGGAGGAGCCCTACCCTCCTTAAAGGTACAGGACCAGACCAGACACCCAGCCGTGGCCCAATGGCGGCTGCGGTGCTAGTGTGTTACCTGAAGTGGTAACAATACAAAACAAGGTCACTGTCCCCCACCTATAACTGGCCATTGCAGCAAGGAGCTATGGAGAGGCAGATACAGACAAAAAACAGAGAAATCCAAGCTCAACTTACTGACCAGTCTGCCCCCAATTGAATTCACCTGTCTAACAGTAGCGTTGATGAAACAAACAAGGCAGACATACCTGATGATCTATTTGATCTGTGGAATAGGACTGTGCAATGTATAACTACTGCTCACGTAATGAATTAGTGCACGCACAAAGTTTAGAGGAGCCTTTGAAAGCTCTAAAGCAGCCTTTTTCAACCAGGGTGCCTTCAGGTGCGCCTTGGCAAATGCCTAAAAGCTGCCCCGAAATTGTACAAACCAGCGAGTGGATTCAGCCTGTCGTTTAGTTACATAAAGCCACAGGCTTTCATTGTGCACCAGTGGCGGCCCATTAGGTGCGCATGGATGCCACACACCCCCCCCCATCCATGCATCCAGCCCCCTGATCTATGCAGGGCACCGGACGCATGGATTCCAATGGGGAGTGTTCTTTTTAGTTTTTTTTAAGCATGCGATTCGAGCCAGAGGCTCTAATAGGCATCTAAAAAGGGTGAACTCGGTGAACACCTCACTGCACCCACCCAGTTGTGTGACAATGGCAAATGAATATTTGCTATTCTCACACTGATTCTTCTCCTAGCCAATTAGGAAGCGGGTCATGAGACCCGTTTCCCAATTGGCTGTAACGAGAAGCAATCTTATTGGTCAAGGGGGAGGAGGGAGGGGACGCACGGCCAGAGGAGAAGCAGGGGAAGACTGACCGACGCACCAGCCGCCACAGTCAGACTCCAGGGATGGCTCACCATCCAGCATCCAGCTCAGCCATCCAGCTCTCCCCGGCTCGGACAGGGGACTGAGGAGGAGGGGAGATCAGAGTCATCCCAGGCAGGACATCTGCCTCCTAAGGGGGGAGATTTCCCGTCTTTCCTGCATTCATTTTTGTCTCCCAGGGAGGGGGGGGTGGTGTGAAGTTGGTTTGCCGTCCCCAATCTAACCCACCCCCCCCCCCCGAATTGTTGAGCACCACATGCTACTGTTGTGCACCATTACAACCTTCCAGCTGCCACCATCCGAACAGCCAATTACACCTTGTTTGCCCCTCCCTGTCAGCACTGGGGTTACATTAGTTGAGTGAGGGAGAGAAAATGACGGAGAAGAGAAACATTGGAATGCTAGTCAGTTCCAGTGTGCAAAGGTGTATGTACTTTTCAAAGAATACATTATCTACAATGTGGTGTGTCCTACGTGTGTGGATGTTGCTGCATTATGTAAAACTATTCATTTCTTTTTTACATTTTAAAATGTGTGCCGCAAGTGTGTGCATAATTTTAGAGGGTGCCTTGACTGAAAAGTTGAGAAATGCTGCTATAAAGGACTATCTGAAAAATATTCTTCTCTTCGATCAACTATCAACATAGAAGAGTTAGGGAGTTTTACTACCCTTAGCAAAGAAAAGCACATCACCTTTTTGGAGAACAATTTGCTGATAGATGTCAAGATATCAAAATTGCATAAAACTATTTCCTTCCACTTTACCTTTTTAAAAAAACTGTAATGTGACTTATGGATTGTTAAAGCGGTTCTAAAGGCTCAATGCTTTTTACCTTAAAGAAGAAATTTAGCCAAAACTATTTTGCCTGTACTTCTCCTGTAGATCAAAGGAGTGCAGTTTGTTCTGCACTCCTGTGATCCGTTTTCAGCAGACAGTGGGCTAAAGCTGACATCACAGAGCCAGTCCAGGAATGTAAGGGTGCAATCAGGGCGGCTAAGATAGAACATGAAAGACACATAGCAGAGGAGAATAAAGAGAATCCCAAGAAATTCTTTAAGTATATAAATAGTAAGAAAGGGAGGTCACATCATATTGGCCTCAATCTGGTTACCAAGGATGGAGAGATGGCAAAGGTGTTAAACTTATTTTTCTCCTCAATATTCACGAAGGAAACAGGGGGCATGTCAAGATCCTGGTGGTGGAGCCTGACTTATGCAGGGAGCAACCTCTCTTACGACCCTGATTCCGGAACCCCTGGTAGTGTAGACAGGGAGCTCCAGAGTGCAGGGAGGCACGAGGACTTGGTTGGATCACTGGTACAAGCGTGGAGGGTTCCTCCGGGCTTGTGCGTGGGTTGTAGCGTAGTGGTTCAGTCCGGGTTGGCAACAGGTGGCAGCGTGGTACAGATGGGGCAGGCAAGAGAGTAGTCGGGTGCAAGCAGGGGTGTCAACTGGCGGGCAGCATGGTACACAGGGATGAGACAGAAGAGTGGTCGTAGGCAACCCTGGTCTGTGCAGGCGGAAGACAAGCAGAAACGGGAAGCAAGCCGGGGTCACAGAAACCGTAATCTCAGGTAAACTCAAGGCTGGGGACACAGGTAACGCTGTAGAATGGACAACACCCGCTGCAATGCACAGGGGGTTTAAATAGAGCCGCCTGGCGCCGTTTCCGGCACGCGCACCCCGCGGAAACCACAATCCTTTCCTAAGGAGATGTTTCCTGACATTGCCCCCCCCAAAGGGCAGCCTCCGGATGCCCAGATGGGCCATCTTCTCTGGGTGGTTCCTCTTGAAGATCCTGATCAGTTACTCTGCATGAATGTTAATGTCCAGTTCCCATGAACTCTCCTCAGGGCCATAACCCTTCCACTTGACCAGGTACTGGACGCGGCCACCCCTCCTCCTACAATCCAAGATAGATTCAACCTCGTATTCCTCCTCTCCATTAACTAAGATTGGCTCTGGTGGCTTAGTCTTTCTACCTGGAAAGGGATCCACGGCTGCAGGTTTCAGCAGAGTCACATGGAACACAGGGTGGATTCGCAATGACTGAGGCAGCTCTAGTTCGTAGGCCACCCTGTTAATTTTCCTTTTGACTGCAAAAGGACCAATAAACCTGGGACCCAGTTTCTTGGAAGGGCAAGCTAATTTCAAGTTCGCTGTTGCCAGCCAGACCCATTCACCGTGTTCCAAGTTTAGTTTACCACGCATCCTCTTTTCATAAACCTCTTTGTTGTATACCTGTGTTCTTGACATGGTTTCCTGTAGTCATTTGCAATTTTCTTTAAAGAAGTCCATTGTCCTTTGGACAACTAGGGCCGGGCTCTCCGGGATTGTGTTGGGCAAAAAGGTTGGATGACTGACTTGTGGCCGAGTGAATTGTGAGTTGTTGTACGAGAACTCGGCCAATGGTAACAGCTGCGCCCAGTTATCCTGAGAAAAGGTGGAGAAGCAGCGCAGGTACTGCTCCAATGTCTGGTTTGTACGTTCTGTCTGACCATTAGTCTGCGGGTGGTAGGCCGTAGACAGGGATAATTCAATGTCCAGAGCAGAACACAAGGCCCTTCAGAACCTGGAGGTAAACTGGACTCCACGGTCAGATATGATATTTGTTGGTAGTCCATGGAGTCTGACAATTTCTTTGATGAATACTTTTGCTGTTTCAGCAGAATTTTCTCCCTTTCAAAGGGAGAAAATGGGCCATTTTGGTGAGCCGATCAACCATTACAAAAATAGCTGTGTAGCCTTCAGATGGGGGTAATTTCCACGATAAAGTCCATGGAAATCATGGTCCATGGTTTTTCCGGTACTGGGAGTGGGTTAAGCAGGCCCCATGCCTTGGCCTTATTACCCTTGTTTCGGGCACAGGTGAGGCAAGCCCCTACGTACCTCTTGCAATCTGTATCCACTTGTGGCCACCAGAAGGTGCGTTGAAGCAGTTCTGATGTCTTGCGGGCACCGAAGTGACCTGCCAGTTTGTGGTCGTGACAAAGTTCAAAAACTGATAATCGTAACTCCTCGGGTATGAAGATTTTGTTGCTGTACCACAACAAGCCCCCTTTTTTCTGTAGTTTAGGATCTGGCATGCTGGTAATCTGAGCTACTGCTGGTCAAATTCAGCAAATTCAGGAAAGCAGATCATCTTGGGTGAGCAAGAAATTCCCGGGTGAAAGGATAGTGTCCGGGGATGTGGCAGTCTCTGTTTCACCAAACATACGGGACAGCGCGTCGGGTTCGGTGTTCTTGGATCCGAGCCTATTCGTAATATGACACACAAACCTAGAAAAGAAGAGCGCCCATCGGGCTTGACGGGGTTTCAATCTCTTCGCTGTCCTCAGGTATTCTAGGTTTTTGTGATCGGTGTAGATTAGGATGGGGTGTGCCGCCCCCTCAAGCAGGTAGCGCCACTCCTCCAGTGCGGCCTTGATAGCCAATAGCTCTTTATCTCCGACATCATAATTTCTTTCTGGATCTGTTAGTTTTCGTAAGAAGAAAGTCACTGGGTGAAGGAGAGCCTTGGCACCCTGCCTTTGTGAAAGCACTGCTCCTACGGCAGTTTCGGAGGCGTCTACTTCCAGGACATAGGGTAGCACTGGGTCAGGATGCCTCAGCACTGGGGCAGAGGTAAAGAGTCCTTTCAAGGTCTCGAAGGTTGTCTGCGCTTGGGTGGACCAATGGAATCTGGTGTTTGACTTGGTCAGAAGGGTGATTGGGGTGATAATAGCTGAAAACCCCTTAATGAACTTGCGATAGAAGTTTGCAAAACAGACAAATCACTGGATACCCTTCTTGTTGGTTGGCACTGGCCAGTCCACAATGGCCGAGACCTTTTGTGGGTCCATCGTGATTCCGGTGGTAGAGATAACTAGACCCAGGAGTGAGATACTTTGGCATTCGAAGAGGCATTTCTCAGCCTTGGCATACAGCCCATGTTGCCGGAGGCAGCCAAGCACTTTTGCAACCTGTTGACGGTGGACATCCATTGAGGGGGAGAAGATAAGTATGTCGTCCAAATATACAATGACAAATTGATCCAGATAGTCCCTGAAAAATCATTCACAAAGCGTTGGAATGTGGCTGGAGCGTTGCAGAGGCCGAAGAGCATGACCAAGTATTCGAAATGTCCGAAACGGGTACGGAAGGCGGTATTCCACTCATCGCCTTCTCTTATATGGACGGGGTTGTATGCACCATGAAGATCCAGTTTTGTGAAAACAGTGGCCGCCCCAAGTCTTTGAAAGAGTTCAGGTACAAGTGGTAGCGGGTACCGATTCTTTACGGTAATTTTATTCAGCTCCCTATAATCGATGCAAGGCCGCAGGGTGTGATCTTTCTTCGCCACAAAAAAGATTCCGGCTCCCGCTGGGGATGTCGATGGAAGGATAAAGCCCTTCCTAAGATTATCATCTAAGTAAGTTTTAAGGGCCCTGAGTTCCAGCTCGGTTAGAGGAAATATCCGTCCAAAGGGCACTTCGGCTTTGGGAAGGAGCTCGATGGGACAGTCGTAGGGTCTATGGGGCGGAAGAGCCTCAGCCCCTTTCTTGCTGAAGACATCGAGGAAAGCATGATAAGCAGGTGGTACGGTTTTGCTGGTTTCAGGGTCCGGGTCGGAGTCAAGACAGAGTAAAGCTGTAGGAGTTTCCGGGACCCTGGGCAGACAGTGTTGACGGCAGTAAGTACATTGAAATCTGATTTCACCAGTGATCCAATTAATGGAAGGATTGTGTGCCTGGAGCCAGGGTAATCCGGGAATAATGCGTTATAGCGGTGATGCAATGCCGTCAAGATGCAGGAATTCCCGATGTCCATCGGCCGTAATGGTAGACAGAGGAATGGTTTCATGGGTGACCACACCTGACTTGATGGCGGCCCCATCTGCAAGATTCACCACCATTCCCTGGGCCTTGGGTTGCAACGGGATCAGTTGTTGATCAGCAAATGCCTGGTCGATGAAGCAACTATAGGCACCAGAGTCAATAGTTGCAGTGACTGGGATACTCCTTCCTGGAGTTGCAGCGAAATGGGGAGAGCTAGGTGGGAAGAGTTCTTAGGTAATCCGGACAAGGTAGCAGACTTAACGGTAGAACTCCTACGGGACTTGGCCGGTCAGGTTCTCACATAGTGCCCGCCGTCTCCACAATAAAGGCAGAGGTCATGACTTCGGCGATGCTGTTTTTCTTCAGGGGTAAGTGAGGGACGAAGAAGCCCCAACTTCAGGGGCTCAGACAGATCCAGAGAAGGAGGAGGGTGAATAGCAACTGGCGACGCTGGAAGGTGGTAGCAGGATAACATCCCGGTTGGTCGTGGGGACCCGGCTGATCTTTCCGTCCTGCGCTCTCTAAGGCGTCGGTCAATCTGGATAGCTAGGTTTATAAGGGTGGCCAGAGACCGAGGGACGCCGATGCGAGCCAGTTCATCCTTCAGGGGCTCAGATAACCCCAGCCTGAACTGATGACACAGGGCTGCGTCGTTCCAGTCTGTATCAGTGCTCCAGCGCCTAAACTCCGATACATAGTCCTCCGCAGAATGATGACCCTGCTGGAGCGCGTGAAGGGCAGCTTCTGTGGTGGCAGCCTGGTGGGGGTCCTCATACAGCTGGGCCATGGCCTGGAGGAACTGAGCCATACTGGACACGGCGGGTGCCTTTTGTTCCAGTAGGCGGTGTGCCTATGCTTGCGGTTCTCCTTGCAGGAGGGAGATTATGAAGCCCACTCTTGTAGCTTCCAAGGAGAAGGTACGTGGCTGGAGAGAAAAGTACAACTAGCAAGCATTCTTGAATGCGCAAAATTTGCTACGGTCTCCAGAGAACTGTTCTGGCGTGGGTACATCAGGCTCGGAGGGCAGCGCCATTCTGGTGTGACCAACTGCTGCACTGTCTGCAGATGCTGCGGGTGAGGAGAGGTCCTGAATACGCTCCTCAAGCTGCTGGCAGCCCACCTGTAGCCTCTTGACGGCCTGTGTGAGGCCAGCCAAATGCCGGCAAAGTTCATCTGTTGGAGAGGGCCCCTGCGCAGACTCGGACATGGCTGTCCATTACTGTCACGGTCCTGCTGGTAGAGTCTGACTTATGCAGGGCGCAACCTCTCTTACGACCCTGATGCTGAAACCCCTGGTAGTGTAGACAGGGAGCTCCAGAGTGCAGGGAGGCACGAGGGCTTGGTTGGATCAATGGTGAAAGCGTGGAGGGTTCCTCTGGGCTCGTGCGTGGGTTGTAGCGTAGTGGTTCAGTCCAGGTTGGCAAGAGGCGGGCAGCATGGTACAGATGGGGCAGGCAAGAGAGTAGTCGGGTGCAAGCAGGGTCGTCAACTGGCGGGCAGCATGATACACAGCATGATACACATGGGATGAGACAGAAGAGTGGTCGTAGGCAAGGCGAGTCGGTGCAGGCGGAAGACAAGCAAAAACGGGAAGCAAGCCGGGGTCACAGGAACAGGAATCTCAGGTAAACTCAAGATTATTGTAATGAAAACGATATCATTAGCAGTAATCAGCATGGTCTCATGAAGAATCGCTCATGCCAAACCAATCTATTAACCTTCTATGAGGAGGTGAGCTGCCATCTACATAAAGGAAGGCCTGTAGACGTGGTGTATCTAGATTTTGCAAAAGCATTTGATACAGTTCCCCATAAACGCTTAATGATTGAAAACTGGTTACAGGGGAGAGGGTGGGGATAAACATGAAGTACCCGGAATGGTCTGGTGTGGAAAGTGGGGTCGCCCCAGGGATCTGTCCTGGGACCAATCCTATTCAATTTATTCATAAACGATCTGGAGGATGGGGTTAATTGCTCAATCTCAATATTTGCGGATGATACCAAGCTAAGCAGGGCAATAATTTCTCGACAGGATGTGGAAACCTTGCAAGAAGATCTGAACAAATTAAAGGGGTGGGCAGATAAGTGGCAAATGAGGTTAAATGTAGAAAAATATAAAATAATGCATTTGGGTACCAGGAACATGATCGCAAACTACTCACTAGGGGGAGAGCCTCTGGGGGAATCTAGGATGGATAAGGACCTAGGGGCCCTAGTAGAGAACAGGCTCAGCAATAGCATGCAATGTCATGCTGCAGCAAGCAAAGCCAACAAAACATTGGCATGCATCAAAAAGGGGATAAACTCCAGGGATAAATCAATAATTTTCCCCCTCTACAAGTCTCTGGTGAGGCCGCACCTGGAGTATTCCGTCCAGTGCTGGGCATCAGTACTGAGAAAGGATGTCCTGGAACTAAAAAGGGTTCAGAGAAGTGCAACAAAGAAAATTAAGGGACTGAAGGACCTTCGTTATGATGAAAGATTACAAGCACTGAACTTATTCTCTCTGGAGAAGAGACACTTGAGAGGGGATATGATTTCAATGTACAAATACTGCACTGGTGACCCCACAATAGGGACAAAACCATTCTGCGCAACGGAGCACACAGACAAGTGGCCATTCATTAAAATTAGAGGAAAGGCGGTTTAACCTTAAGCTGCATAGAGGGTTCTTTACGGTAAGAGCAGTAAGGATGTGGAATTCTCTTCCACAAACAGTGGTTTCAGCTGGGAGCATAGATCATTTAAAAAAACTATTAAATGGGCACCTAAGGGACCACAGAATTGAGGGATATACAATGTAATACTGACATAAAAGCACACGCATAGGTTGGACTTGATGGACTTGTGCCTTTTTTCAACCTCACTATGTAACCGATACGTCAGAATTTACTAAGTACATAACCCACAGAGAACTAATTAACACAGGCCTTATGAAGTTTGACGGTCACCCAAAGAACTGCGGAAGCTGGAGATCCAAATACGTGAAAGTAGGTGCTACTACCTTCCAGTATTATAATGTGGCTTTATCACTGGTGCTCTGGCAGAGGCAGCTGACTCCTCATCCACACTGTCCATATAAGCAAAGAAAAGCGGCACTCCAGTGTATACTCTGCAATCTTTTGTTTATTGGTGGGTAACAATTGACAGTCACAAATGTCAACACGTTTCAGGCAAACTGAATATGGTCAGTTTGGCTGAAACGTGGTAAAGTTTGTGGCTGTTATTTGTTACCCACCAATTATTATTATTAATATTATACAGGATTTATATAGCGCCAACAGTTTGCGTAGCGCTTTACAATATTAGGGCGACAGTACAGTTACAATACAAGAGGAATCGGAGGGCCCTGCTCGTTAGAGCTTACAATCTAGAAGGGAGGGTCATGTGAAACAAAAGTAATAACTGTGGGGGATGAACTGATGAAGAAAATGAAAATACATTTGTTAGTTGTTGGTAGAATAAGCATCTCTTAAGAGGACAGTTTTCAGGCATCCTCCAAAAGGTAGCAGAGTAGGAGATACTCGGACATGTTGGGGTAAGGAGTTCCATAGGATTGGAGAGGCTCTGGAAAAGTCCTGGAGGCGAGCAAAGGAGGAGGTGACGAGGGAGCTAGAGAGCAGGAGGTCTTGAGAGGAATGAAGAGAACGATTAGGTTGGTATTTCGAGACTAGGCTGGTGATGTAGCTGGGGGCTAAATTGTGTATGGCTTTGTACGTTGTTGTGAGTATTTTGAATTGAATTCGTTGGGTGAGCTGGAGCCAGTGGAGGGATTGACAGCAAGGAGTAGCAGACACAGAGCGATTGGTAAGGTGGATGAGTCTGGCAGCAGCATTCATGATGGATTGAAGGGGGGATAGCCTATGTAGAAGTAAGCCATTGAGAAGAGAGTTGCAGTAGTCGAGGCGAGAGATGACCAGGGAGTGAATTAAAAGCTTTGTTGTCATTGGTTAGAAAGGGGCATATTTTTGAGATAAAGAAATAAAGATTAAGATTTCAGAGTATACACCGGAGTGCCTACTTTTCTTTGCTTATACAGAAGCTGGAGATCCACCTTTTTAGGGCAGTAGTCCAGGACCTCAGCATCCCACCTGGGCAAAAACTCAATGTGCCATTCAGATGGTTTGGTCACAGTATTTAGACAGTGTTAAAAGACCAAAAACTGTTCATATCCATGAACCAGACAAAGGCCTTAATCTCACATGGGAAAGATTAGAACAAACATATACAGTAGGAGCTCTGAGTTTATTAGGCTTGACTTGTTCAAGAAGCTGCAGAACATTCAAAAACTATCCATCAAGGCCAATCAGAACTTTGTTTCAGGAACTAAGAGCTCTTCTTCTTGAGCTTTGAATAGCTAAAGAAGACCCACATCTACCAGGTCTTGGCTACTTGGACACAGTGTTAACCCAGTTGTAACAAAATTGCCACACAATATCCAAGACAAATGGGAGTCAGTGGGTTCTCTGAGCAACATCAAGTCTTCTTTCCACCTTAGTCCTTCTTTTCAAAGTTAATGAAAGAAATAAAAGCCAGAGCTAAATACAAACCAAGCTTCTCAATTGGAAACTCGGGCATTCCTAGCACTGATTCAAGAAAAGAAAACCTCAACATTACTCAACCTCAATAGAGACTATAGAAATGTTTCCATTAGAAAGACAGGCATTACATCCACTACTAGCAGCAACAGCGAATAAAGACAAACTACTGTCTCATCCATGACACATTACATCCTCTCAGAAAATGTTGTATGTTTAAGGGAAAGCTTTGAAGAAGGCAAGGAACTTCTACAAAACCACACATTTTGCTTCAGATGTTGTGCATCCACAGAGCACAAAAAATAATTATGTCTCTGTAGCACCCCCATAGTGTAGGTGCTTTACTTTTGTAGATTTTTGGTAGGAGAGGAAAAATCTAGTCAGGCCTGACTGTAGGTGCAGGCCTGAATGTTTTGATCTGGGCTGGGGAGTGGCTCAGGGGAGGGGCTGGAGATGGAGGTAAGGGACACCCCTTGGAGATTCCTCCCCTTGAGCTGGGAAAGCTCTAGAAGGGGGATGGATGAGGAGGTCTCACTTCCTGATGTATGACAAGGAGCCCTGACCAATCCACAGGCTGGATTGGCAGGGGGCAGGCCTCCTTAAATACAGCTATCTTACAGCAGGTGTGAGGAGAGTTTCGGTGGAAGAGATGAGGATGTAACTGGAACTGCAGATCAGGCCTCGTCCGGGAGGGGAGCCCCCAGTCTGGGGGGGGGGGTGAACCTGCGGCCTGGGGCTTGGATGCAGCCAGGAGCGAGAGTCGGCTCCTAGGGTGGCACAAGGAAGCAGGAGAGCAGCTGAGGTCTACATGGAAAGAGACTCTTTAAAGGATCCACCAAATATTCGGTGAGTGGCGGCCCCTGGGAGTTGGAGAGAAGGCTGAGACAGGCTGGGAGGAAAGCGTGTAGTCAGGAGGAGCCAACCAAGGGGAAGGAGAGCCATTAGACCGCAGGACAGACCGCATGGGTCTGAAAGATGGATGGGCTGGGAGTTGTAGTTCATCCAAGGCCCAGCTAGCACCAACATACATAGCTACACAAAAGAGGGTACATGGTTTCACGGAAGGAAACCTGCGGTTCTTACCCACAAAGGGTGGTTCTGAGGCCTTGCTAGCGACTGCAGCAGGCCTCACCATGTGCTAGCTGTGGTGAAGAAGTGGTGTCATGGAGGTCTGATAAATTTCCTTTCAGACCAGGGACAGAACAGTGTTACAGTCAGCAAGTGAGTGCTGGAGAGAGGAAAGGGGAAGTGTAACGGTCAGCAAGTAGTGTGTTGGAGGAGAAGAAGTGTATATACTGGAGGTGTATATAGAAGGTCCCATGTTCAATTTCTGGGCATCCCACAGTCATCCCTAATCCCTATCCAAGTTCAATAAAACAACAAAACAAAGTACCGGCCTGTTCAGTGACTCCGGGTGTGTGGAATTCATGTGATTGAGGGCAGCGGGCAGGTGGACCACAACTATCAGCCACTCTTGAGGGAGCACATGACTACATTTGGGGGCTCATTTTCTGGGATTCACCTGCAAAGCTGCCAGTCGTTGCCTCTAGCAACCGAAAGAGAACCGAGCCAGGAACTGTAATTGTTTTATTGCTAAAGTGGACTGAACTTTGGGAACAGTACTTGTGTGTTTGCCAGCTAAACAGTAAACCTTTACAGGTGTGTCATTGCCCATAGCAACTGGCCGGAGCTCTCGCCTGCCTAGTCGCTGCAATCAGCACTGGGGCAAGCACTTGCATCATCCTGCAATTCAATGACTTTGTTACCATGTGCCGTTATCTTTGGCAATCACGCTGGGTGATCGCGCCCATGGATTACAAATATGTTCTGCGCCATGTTAAGGCTGTACATTACCCACTGGATTACAAATATGCCCAGCGCTCTGCAAAACTTGGGCATCTTGAATTCTCTGCTCCAACCCCTGCTTACAGTAAAGTATGCCTGGGACTGTTCTTGTTGTTAAAGGGAGAGACTGTGTTACAAGTGGATTTTCCTGTAAAACAGTGGCTACTATTAATTACTGTTGCTACGGCAACCACTGGCAAAGCCAACATATCGGGACAAGTTCTGCCAGTGTCAGCGTATCTGCAAAATCGAATCCAGTTCACAAGGGGTTACAGCTTCATGACATGCTGCAAGCCTGCTTATCAGGACTTTTGGCGCCAGCTAGTCTGGTAACATGGGGGCAACACCACGCCCTGGTAGAGCTTCAGCGCTTGCAAACTGCAGCAGATGCCATGCGACAGTGAGGAAGGTCACTTGTTCTCACTGGCAAGGTTGTCGGGAGAGCTGTAGCCGACCCTAGTCGATACTGGGGTTTGATTGGAGCCCCAAGGGGAAATCACCCTCGCAGTGGTGAGTGGGGTGGAGAAGCTCTGTCTACTGTGTCCGGAGTGTCGGTTGCCTACTGTGACCCTAGGTGCCTGGATTCGATGTGGGCACTGTTATGAGCTCTGATGGAACTAAAGATGACCTGCAGAACCCCAGGCATTTCCAAGTAGACCTACATTCCGGGATGTGCGTCCTGCAGAGACAGAGACCCCGAGAGGCTGGAAAGGGGCCTATCACCTCCTGAAGGCAGAGCAGAGTTGCAGCTTGGCAACTCTGTCGTGGACATGGGAAACGAGGAATCAAAGGGGGCTGTTGAGACGGGTGGCCTAGTCGGGGACTTGGCGACTGTCAGTGCCAGTGAACAGATACCAGTTCATGTCCCTGAGGAGCCGGTTGATACTGAGTCTCCTGGCCTCTCTAGTCCTAATCAATTGCAGGAGGAGAGTGAGGCCCTGGTCATAGACTTGTGTTCTCCCAGGCTGTTGGCCAAGTTTGGGTCACTGGATCGGCTGTCGAAGTGGTCATCGCCAGGCTCTAGTTCCAAGGAGGAGTGGGAAAACGTCCAGGAACCAAAAGTGACACCACAACGGGCTACAGGAACACAAGTCCTCGCTCAATTATCGGCCCTACACAGGCCCTTCACTACCCAGACCAAGGAGTTGACTCTGGCGAGACAGGTAATCCGGTCCCCTGCTTCATGTGTTTTACTGGGGAGGGGAGTGTTAAGAGAATTACCTGCACTTTCCAAGTTTCAGGAATAAGTACAACAGAGAGTAGCCTTGGAGTGGAGCCTGGAATTCCCTTATGTTCTTTGCCAAACTATGGAAATAGTGGAGAACTCTAGGAGGGAGTGGAAAACTAACCTAGTTTTGGACTATTTGAAGATTTCCTTGCCACCGAAAGGGCCCCATAGCATGGAATGGTTCAGTTCCATGGAAGTTTGGGAGAAATGGTGGCTAGGGAGATCAATTTACAAAGACCAAGTGATCATCATGAAACCGGGGTGGGTTGTGGAGATGCGCTCGGTCCCTAGTGGGGAGATGGAGAGAGGGAGCCAGCGGAGGTTGCCTGACCCTTCGTTAGGGATGGGTCCCCGGTTCGAGTCGAACACAAGTTTGACTCGAACATCGGGGGTTCGCCTGTTCGGCGCATCCCGAACATTATGGGTAGTGTTGAGCGAACCCGGACTGTAACGTTCGGGTCCGTACCGAACTTTCGGGTGTCCGTGGCACGGACCCGGACCCGGACATTTCAAAAATCGTTCAAGTTCGGTCCGGGGTTCTGCTATTTTACTCCACGTGTTGAGAAGCTGCAGGGCAGCCAATCAACAAGTGTTTCACTGGTTTGCCCTTAGAAGCCATCACAGCCATGCCTACTAATGGCATGGCTGTGATTGGCCAGTGCATCATGTGACCCAGCCTCTTTATAAGCTGGAGTCACAGTGCTGCAGTCACATGCTCCTTGGGTTAGTGTAGGGAAAGGTAGCTGACTGCGTGAGGGACAGATTTGAGACATTTTAAGACCTGATCCTGCATCCTGAGATAGATTACTTTACTACTGCTGTCTGTGCTGTTGCTCTGAGGACAGATAGCAGAAATTAGAGATTTCACATACCGCTGCTTTGAGTTGCAGATCAAACTCTGCTTAAAACAACGATCGCTACGATCGTGCTCAACGATTAGATTGTTGGGGGAATTTGAGATTTCAAATACC
>BLSH010142158.1:58505-99367 GCA_018402905.1 Glandirana rugosa | reverse complement strand
TTTAATAAGGATTGAATGTACACTATATATCAGTGCATTCGGGGTTGTACAGTATATAATACACTTGATGTGGTGTATTAAAATATATACATTCTAATATATATATATATATATACACAGTGTATTGAGTGTACACTATATATCAGTGCATTCGGGGGTGTACAGTATATAGTACACTTGATGTGGTGTATTAAAATATATACAGTCTAGGATATATATATGCACACAGCGTATTGAGTGTACACTATATATCAGTGCTTTCGGGGTGTACGGTAGATATGTACGGCTAATTTTGTGCCAAATTGAAATTCGGGCGAAGTTTCGTTTTTCGGAAATTCGGATGTATCCGAATTTCCAAATTACAATAGTACCGAATTTAAATGAATCCGAATAACGAAAAAGAAAATTCTGAATTTGAATCATTTTCGAATAATTTTCGAATAATTTTCGAATTCGAAAAGTTTTCAAACTCCAATAGATTTTAAATTTGAATTCGAAAAGTCCTTGAATTTGAATAATTTTCCAATTACCAAAGAGCACAAAATAGAATAGAAAACAAAGGAATAGAACAGAGAAAAAAACAATAGACTAGAAAACAATATAACAGAAAACAAAATCATAGAATACAACAGCTCTGTTCCACTCCACTACATTATATTATTTCATTTTCTGCTATATTCCCTCTGTATTTTATCTTTTTCCATTCTATTCCTTCACTTTCCACTCCAACCCAATTCTCCTTGGAAATTAGAAAATTATTTGAAAATGATTCGAATTCAAAAACTTTTCGAATTCGAAAACTATTCGAAATTGATTCGAAAACTTTTCGAATCGATTTGAAAACAAATAAACTAAACTAATTCCGAGAACAAATTAAACAAATGAAATAAATCGAACTAAACAACCTTATGTAAATAACGAAACAAAACGAAACAATTTTTTTTGCTCTGCACAGGTCTAGTGTACGGTATATAGTACACTACTTGATGTGGTGTCTTAAAATATATACAGTTTAGTATGTGTGTGTATATATATATATACACACAGTGTATGAGTGTACACCACACAGTCAGGTCCATAAATATTGGGACATCGACACAATTCTAATCTTTTTGGCTCTATACACCACCACAATGGATTTGAATTGAAACAAACAAGATGTGCTATAACTGCAGACTTTCAGCTTTAATTTGAGGGTATTTACATCCAAATCAGGTGAACGGGGTAGGAATTACAACAGTTTGTATATGTGCCTCCCGCTTTTTAAGGGACCAAAAGTAATGGGACAGATTAACAATCATAAATCAAACTTTCACTTTTTAATACTTGGTTGCAAATTCTTTGCAGTCAATTACAGCCTGAAGTGTGGAACGCATAGACATCACCAGACGCTGGGTTTCATCCCTGGTGATGCTCTGCCAGGCCTCTACTGCAACTGTCTTCAGTTCCTACTTGTTCTTGGGGCATTTTCCCTTCAATCTTCAGTAAGTGAAATGCATGCTCAATCAGATTCAGGTCAGGTGATTGACTTGGCCATTGCATAACATTCCACTTCTTTCCCTTAAAAACCTCTTTGGTTGCTTTCGCAGTATGCTTCGGGTCATTGTCCATCTGCACTGTGAAGTGAGTTTTGAAGCATTTGGCTGAATATGAGCAGATAATATTGCCCGAAACACTTCAGAATTCATCCTACTGCTTTTATCAGCAGTTACATCATCAATAAATACAAGAGAACCAGTTCCATTTGCAGCCATACATGCCCACGCCATGACACTACCACCACCATGCTTCACTTATGAGGTGGTATGCTTTGGATCATGAGCAGTTCCTGTCCTTCTCCATACTCCTCTCTTCCCATCACTCTGGTACAAGTTGATCTTGGTCTCATCTGTCCATAGGATGTTGTTCCAGAACTGTGAAGGTTTTTTTAGATGTTGTTTGGCAATCTCTAATCTGGCCTTCCTGTTTTTGAGGCTCACCAATGGTTTACATCTTGTGGTGAACCCTCTGTATTCACTCTGGTGAAGTCTTCTCTTGATTGTTGACTTTGACACACATACACCTACCTCCTGGAGAGTGTTCTTGATCTGGCCAACTGTTGTGAAGGGTGTTTTCTTCACCAGGGAAAGAGTTCTTTGGTCATCCACCACAGTTGTTTTCTGTGGTCTTCCGGGTCTTTTGGTGTTGCTGAGCTCACGATGCGTTCTTTCTTTTTAAGGATGTTCCAAACAGTTGAAGGAGAGGCAGAATGTCTAAAGTTCACTGAATGCATAGACAGCCATGCTGGATCCAACTACCAAGGCCAAGTTCCTTGGCCTCAGTAGTTGGATCCAGCAAGGCTATCTATGCATTCAGTGAACTTTAGACATTCTGCCTCTCCTTTACTGGGTGGGTTCATTGCCCAGCATCCGGGCTTGGTTCCCCTCTTGGGGTACTCATTTACTGGATACGTGATACATGACCGATACACGGTCATTTTTCTGACAGCCTACCGCTTCCTGGCTGCTTGGATTCGCCACTTGTTACGCTTTTGAACAAATTAGAATATCTACATACTGGTCCACTGGCCAAGTTCCTGTGCTCTCTCTATGATTTGTGATACTCCTACCTACATTGTCTGACTGATAGATATAGGGTCTATCCTCAACGCTTTCAATAATAAGGTTCCAGAGTATCATATATGGCTGGATGAATTGTTTTTAAATATATTGACCACTTACCCCTGAGGAAGATATCTACTATTAACATCGAAACGCGTTGGGTTCTCTTCTGCCGGTTCTTATTGGCAGATCAGTGGTCCCCTTTTTTTATCGTGTTATGTCACCATTTATGTATGCCTTATTAGCATTGTTTTTAGTCTCATTGTTTGCTATGTATATTTACCTTGTTCTTTGAGGAGTTGATCTTCCCGTTTAAAGTCCCAAGGGGGTTTTTTCTCTTGTTTCCATAGTCTATATCAGGGATGGGGTTAGACTCACTCCAATTTTTTTCTTTTCAATTAATTTGAGTGCCAAAGAAATATCAATTTCACTTTTCTAAGTCAAAGCGACTTGAGTCGCTCATATTAGAACGGTTCCATTGTACAGAATGGAGCGCGACTTGTCAGGCGACTAAGTCACCTGACAAGTTGCCCCTGTGTGAGCCGGCTCTTACATATAAGAAAGGGAGTTGAGTCTAAATCAGGTTTTTATTTTTTACGTTTTTTTTTTCTAGCATCCACAAATCACTTTGCTGGAGACTGCAAGGCTGTAGCTAAGTGCTCAGAATGCAACAGGCATGTATCAGCCCTACAATGAGGGTTTTTCTAAACAAGACTCCACTTCCAATGAAGATCTCAGATCATGGCAGGCAGAGCAATGAGCAGTCACCTCCAGCAATATTATCTAACTCTAGTGGGCCATGTCATAAACGACTTGCAATGAAAACCAATTGCTAAAATATGTCTGGTGCATAGGCGTGCACAGGGGGTATGCTTATTAGTATTATAAGTCTGTGTGCCAGGGGGGAATGGGAAATATCTCCCTCTGACCAGTTCTTCCATGAATGAAGTGCTACCTTTCTCTTTCACTGTACTGGCCTTGTGTGTGTGTGTGTGTGTGTGTGTGTGTGTGTGTGTGTATGTATTTATATTTATACACACATGCATGTGTGTTTGCGCTTTGGGGTGCACACCCTATAGTAATAGGCTGCGCACGCCTATGATCTGATGAAAGTGATTTCTCTAGGACAGCCAGGCAAGTTTGTCCGTATGTTTGAGGTTTTAAACGACCATAGCAGCCATTAATTTTGCCATTTCAGAGAATTTTGACATGTTTAAGTACTGTCCTTTACCCTGCACACACGTGCTTGCACAATAGAAGCCACAGGAAGAATTGCCCTGCTGGAGAATTCATTATCTCAGACATACAAGGAACTGAAGGTATTCATCTAACTATGTTCATCAAGTGCAATCAAATACCTAATGACAGAGAAAAACTCCCTACACCAAAGATGAGTGTTACTTGTATAGTTTTAAGGGTTCTAGACAGTTCTACATACCACCATTGAAAGCTAAAGCCCAAATTGGGAAGAGACATCCTTAGAGTCCACAAGGTACAAGAATGGCGTATTCTGTAAGCACCTTAACCCTCTCACTATAGCATGAATAATGAGTACCATTAGCACCTTGAATGTGTATGGAGGAGCGACTGGTTTAAAAGTTTTGGTTAGGAGCACCCCTTATTTTTAAAGGGGCTTCCAGGTTCAGAACAGCCCCTGCCTGCAATCTCCCACAACCACTGTGCCAGGGTTGTGGGGAACAAGCTCTTGTCATCAACATGAGGAAAAAGTGCTCTGCCAGGGCCTCCCCAATGTTGAGGGCATGTGGCCTGGTATCGTTTAGGAGGGGAGGGGGGCACTTTCCTGGCCTGCAGGGCTGCATGCTTATGGGTCTGCTATGGATTTTCTTAAAATCCATCCCAAAACTGAAGGTCCTGGTATGAACTGTGGGGGTACAGCAAGCCGTTTTTTACTTGTTTACAGCTCTTTTGTTTATATTCTGCTGTCACCGGGGAATGACTGACAGCAAGGATGAGTCACTGCTTGATGAGAACTCTGTGGGTGCCAACTCCTTAAAAACAAGCTAACATTGCACATTCTGTATACTAAAACACCACACCTTTTAAAGAAATGGCGCATGTGGTATTTTAGTAGCACTTTTTATTGAATTGATAGCGCATGTAGTATGTTCCAAAAACGATGTTACCACTATTTTTGCTACAGTGTTTTTGTTTTATTAAATTGAGACCCCAGGTAGGATTTAGATCTATTTAAGACTTAGCATGTTGTGCCTCAGTGTGACTTGTGGGAGGATCTGGACTCACAACCTAAGTATTCTCAGTGCTCAAATAAGTAAAGAAATGGTCCTTCTAAGATCAATAAGGTGTTTTTTTTTTTTTTTTTTTTTTATCTGTTTAGGTTCCAGGTTCAGCCCTTCAGTTGGTGTACACAGATAGTGGTGGGATTCTGCAGCTGGATGACTCAGTGCTACAGAGATGCTTCCTGGATGCAGAGGTGTTGGAGTTCCCCCTGTGCCTTATCTGTGGGACCGGGGAGAGGCGGAAGGGAAAGTCCACCCTACTAAACTATATCCTGAGAGCCCTTCACTATCTGGTGAGTTAAAGTGATATTAAACCCTCAGGTTTTACTTTTCTCTTTCTCTTCCTTAAAAATTGCATTACAGTAATAGTCTAACCTTGTTGTTCTTTTCCTCTGCTAAATGGAATATTTGCTGCTCATTATTGCCCACTTCTGGTTTTCCTGTGTGACCAATGCCCCCTTCACATCACTGATCTGATGTAAGGCACCCGTGTGTGCGTGCACGCTTCTATCTATTGTACTACAAGCCTGCTGCGCCCGCATGCATGGGTGCCCGGGCATTGGATCACCGCTGCAGCTCCCCCTCCATTGTCATTTGATTGATGGGGAATCTGGGGCTCTAACCTCCAGCCCTGCTTCTACCCCACCTCTTCTCTTCTGTGAGTAGCAGCTGCCGAGAACTTGGCTCGTCCTCAAGTAAGCGGTTCCGGCACTGAGCCAATGCGCATGCGCAGAATCGCTAAGCATGCCGGGACATGCCCCGAAACCTAAGTGACATAGGTGCCAGGAATGAGCTCAGAAGAGCGGAAGCTGCGGGGCAGCAAAACAGGAAGAGCTAGAAAATAATATGATAAAACTAGGAAGAAAACATTTCTGGGCAAAAATCAAGGAGGAGATATGATGTACACACAGCTTGGATTAAAACGGATAAAGAAAGATGAGCCTTTAGAGCCACTTTAATCTATCTATTTCATATGTTGAGAGCCTTTCACTGCCTGGTGAGTAAAGCCATCCATATCATCTCCTGAGATCCCTTCACTGCCTGGTGGGTAATCCCATCCATGTCATCTCCTGAGATCCCTTCACTGCCTGGTGGGTAATCCCATCCATGTCATCTCCTGAGATCCCTTCACTGCCTGGTGAGTAATCCCATCCATATCATCTCCTGAGATCCCTTCACTGCCTGGTGGGTAATCCCATCCATATCATCTCCTGAGATCCCTTCACTGCCTGGTGGGTAATCCCATCCATATCATCTCCTGAGATCCCTTCACTGCCTGGTGGGTAATCCCATCCATATCATATCCTGAGAGCCCTTCACTGCCTGGTGAGTAATCCCATCCATATCATATCCTGAGAGCCCTTCACTGCCTGGTGAGTAATCCCGTCTATATCATATCCTGAGAGCCCTTCACTGCCTGGTGAGTAATCCCATCCATATCATCTCCTGAGAGCCCTTCACTGCCTGGTGGGTAATGCCATCCATATCATATCCTGAGAGCCCTTCACTGCCTGGTGGGTATAGTTACATAGTTGGTAAGGTTGAAAAAAGACACAAGTCCAACCTATGTGTGTGCTTTTATGTCAGTTACATTGTATTTCCCTCAATTTTGTGGTACCTTAGGTGGCCATCTAATAGTTTTTTGAAATTCTCTATGCTCCCAGTTGAAACCACTGCTTGTGGAAGAGAATTCCACATCCTCACTGCTCTTACTGTAAAGAACCCTCTACGCATTTTGAGGTTAAACCGCTTTTCTTCTAATTTAATGAATGGCCGCGTGTCTTTTTGTGCCCCCTTGCACAGAAAAGTTTTGTCCCTATTGGGGGGTCACCTATCTCCTGCTGCCCTTGGGCTCCTGGTCCCCGCCCCCTCCCCCTGCAGTACTGCTGGCTTCCCCCCTCCCCTCTCCCACCGGCTGCTACATAGTTACATAGTTTGTGAGGTTGAAAAAAGACACAAGTCCATCAAGTTCAACCTATGCAAATATTACAATGTATATCCCTCGATGTTGTGGTCCTCTAGGTGCCCATCAAATAGTTTTTTGAAATTATCTATGCTCCCAGCTGAAACCACTGCTTGTGGAAGAGAATTCCAAATCCTCATAGCTCTTACCGTAAAGAACCCTCTACGCATTTTGAGGTTAAATCGCTTTTCTTCCAATTTTAATGAATGGCCGCGTGTCTTTTTGTGCTCCCTTGCGCGGAAAAGTTTTGTGTCCCTATTGTGGGGTCACCAGTACAGTATTTGTACATTGAAATCATATCTCCTCTCAAGCGTCTCTTCTCCAAAGAGAATAAGTTCAATGCTCATAATCTTTTCTCATAACTAAGGTCCCCCAGCCCCTTAATTAGCTTTGTTGCCCTTCTCTGAACCCTTTCCAGTTCCAGCACACCCTTCCTGAGGACTGGAGCCCAGAATTGGACAGCATTCCCCAGGTGTGGCCTCCCCAGGGTCTTGTAGAGTGGGATAATTATTGATTTAACTCTGGAATGAATCCCCTTCTTGATGCTTGCCAATACTTTGTTGACTTTGCTTGCAGCAGCTTGGCATTGCATGCAATTGCTGAGCCTGTCCTCTACTACCCCCAGATCCATTTCCATCCTAGATTCCCCCAGAGGTTCTCCACCTAGTGAGTAGATTGCAGTCATATTTTTGGCACCCAAATGCATTATTTTATATTTTTCTACATTAAATCTCATTTGCCATGTAGTTGCCCACCCCATTAATTAATTATATCTTCTTGCAATGTTTCCACATCCTGTGGGGAAATTATTGCCCTGCTTAGCTTGGTATCATCTACAAATATTGAGATTTAGCTGTTTATCCCATCCTCCAGATCGTTTATGAATAAATCAAATAGAATTGGTCCCAGGACAGAACCTTGGGTAACCCCACTTTCCACACCAAACTATTCTGAGTATTCCCCATTTATCGCCAGCCCCTGGGCTCACCCCTGTAACCAGTTTTCAATCCATATACTCACCCTATGATCCATGCCGACAGACCTTAAATTGTACAGTAAGTGTTTGAGGAACTGTATTGAATGCCTTTGCAAAATCTAGATACACCACGTCTACAGGTCTTCCTTTATCTAGATGGCAGCTCACTTCCTCATAGAAGGTTAATAGATTGGTTTGGCAAGAACGATTCTTCATGAAACCGTGCTAAATACCGCTAATGATACCGTTTTCATTACAAAAATCTTGTATATAATCCCTTATCATTCCCTCCAAGAGCTTGCATTCTACTGATGTTAGACTAACTGGCCTGTATTTCCCAGGGATATATCTTGGCCCTTTTTTATATATTGGTGCTACATTGGCTGTTCTCCAATCAGCTGATACCATACCAGTCAGTAAAAAAAAAATGGTCTGGCAATTGCTTGACCGAGTTCCTTAAGGATCCTGTGGTGCAAGCCACCTGGTCCTGGTGACTTATTAATGTTACGTTTTTCAAGTCTATTCCTAATTCTATCCTCAGTTATCCATGAGGGTGCTTCCTGTGACGTGTCGTGAGGACAAACATTGTAGTTTTGGATACTGGAGCCCCCTATTTCCCTTGTGAATACTGAGAAGAATACATTTAAAACCTTCGCCATCTCTCCACCCTTTAACCATATTCCCTTCATCATTCTTTATGGGGCCAATATGATCTGACCTCCCTCTCTTACTATTTATATACTTAAAGAATTTCTAGGTATTCTTTTTACTCTCCTCTGCTATGTGTCTTTCGTGTTCTATCTTATTATGATTGTACCCTTACATTTCTTATTGCATACCTTGTAAAGATGGAATGCTGACAGTGCATGTGCGTGCTTCCGAATGGTCGTGGGAACCTTCGTGTGAATCCGTGCGCACAAGCATGCACGATCGCAACACTCGTCTGGATCCCTGCCAGATGCACTGGCTAATGCCTTTGTTTAATATGTTCTTGAAGCACTCCCATTTTTCCTTTGTGTTCATTGTTCCTAGAATTTTATCTCAACATCTTCCAGCAAGGAACGTAGTTCATGGAAGTTGGCTCTCTTAAAATTCAGTGTCTTTGTATTCCCCTTATGTTTCCTATTTGTGTGATTTATACTGAAACAAATTGACCTGTGATCGCTGTTTCCTAGATTGCCCCTTATTTCCACATCTGTGATCAGGTCTGTGTTGTTAGTAATCAGAAGGTCTAGTATTGCTTTTGTTTCTTGTTGGTGCATTTACCATCTGACCCATGAAATTGTCCTGCAAGACATATAGTAAACCTGTCCATATCCTATCCTGAGAGCCCTTCACTGCCTGCTGAGTAGACCATTCATATATCCCGAGAGCCCTTCATTGCCTGGTGAGTAAACCCGTCCATATCATATCCTGAGAGCCCTTCATTGCCTGGTGAGTAAAGCCGTCCATATCATATCCTGAGAGTCCATTACTGCCTAATGAGTAAAGCCGTCCATATCATATCCTGAGAGTCCATTACTGCCTAATGAGTAAACCCGTCCATATCATATCCTGAGAGTCCTTCACTGCCTGATAAGTAAAGCCGTCCATATCATATCCTGAGAGCTCTTTACAGCCGCAAAACTTCAACTGCGAAGAGGAAAATTTCAGTGCCTTGTAAGTATGTTAATTAGTCAGGATATATTGGAAAATTTATTGGAGCCAAATGTATTTCATTTTCAACAGGAGGTGCTACACAGATCTTGCCACAGACTGATGAGCTCATCTCTGTTACTGTGATGTCTCCTCCTAACCGCATGCCCCACATCATCACTGCAGTACAGCTAATTTTCTCCTTGTGCTGCCTCTGCCACTCCCAGTCTGAACTCACACAGAGTGCAAGTGGCTCCTGCCTGGTCAAATTCATGTACTTATAATATTTGCATTAAAAAAAATACATTTAATAATGTAATTATCGCAGAGCTGCATTAATATGTGTCCTTTATGCATATTTGCCCAGAGTTCAGTTTTAATCTACTGTATGCATGAAGCTGGTTTATAAAACCTACTTTTGTTGTTTTTTTTGGCTGATTGTGTTGAACTGATGATAATTTTCCTTTTGTAGGAGAGAGCCCAGAAGGTCAGTCTTGGGAAGTATGATGAGCCCCTCACGGGGTTTGAATGGAGAAGTGGCGTTGACAGTGTGACGAAGGGTATCTGGATCTGGAGCAAACCCTTCATCCTGGAGAGGAATGGAGAGAAGGTTTGATGGAGATATTCTTTGTTATGAGCCAATATCTTATTTTGTACAAATATGAAGAAATGAATAGGGGAATACACTTCATTATTGCCTAGTCCTGCCATTATCCAAGCCTCCTCATACGGAGAATCCCAAAACCTTTCTGATGCAGCAAGCTGACTGGTAGAGTTAAAGTGGTGGTAAACCCTCCTATCATTTTCAGCCAAGGAAGCTGCCATCTTGGCCTCTGTTTAATCTACAACTGCCATGATGCTGCACATGTGATCAGCTATGACAACAGCCATTGGATGCTTTGACAGTTTGGTTTAGAGCACAAACAATGGGTGTGTTACATTTCCGGCACATGCCGGAAATGTGACTGGTTTTTAACCTGTTAAATGCATGGGTTTACTACCGTTTTAAGCAAATAGATCACAGCAAATCTGGATTTGAATGGCAAATATTGATCATCCCAGGCAGGTCTGCCTACAGAGGGTCAAAGGTAGTACTCCCCTACTGGGTCCCATCACGTCAGCAAGGGGACCTGACTGTCCCCCTGTTGCTGTCATTGCCAGGCCCCCACTCTGTGTTGCAGCCCTCCTTGCTCTAGGCTTTGTTTTATCTCAAGGGGCTTTCTCCCGAGCAGTAGTCCTGTTGGTGGGGGATCCTTTTTATACATGACTGCTCAGCCTAAACAAACAATACAAAAGTGTTATTGCTACCCCACCCATAATCCCCTATGACCTTTTTGGCAGTTGAAATTTCATAGGATGAAGTGAAGAAATCTGATGGCAGCACAAGAAAACTTGTTAGCCCAAATTGTCTGGCTCACCCTTTCAGGTATCGGTCAAGTATCTGTCAGATTTGGGAGTTACTGCTGCATACAAAAGTCATATTGTAAATAAGTCATACTTTACTTAGTTCTGAAGTGCTGACAGCATCATAGTCTGCAACTTCAAAAGTAAGTTGGCTATGGCTGCCAATAAGTTGCATACACACATATGTCACTACACCCATGTATAAGGAGACCCGAGGGGGGCTGTTAGGTAGGCTGTATGGTAGGTATGGTAGGGTGCAATGGGCCCCATCATTTCTAATGGCAGCCCTAATCTCATGATCACTGCCAATTCATCTGTGGATTTGAACTTTCTGTAGCTGTGCTGTTTGCCTGCAATGTTGTGGAGGTGGCTTCATCCTCCCAATAATGAATTAAGTCTAACAGAGACCACTGCCAAGCAAACACTGGGCTGGTATTCCTGTAGCCAGTAGTGGGACCTACATGTGTTCCACCAACGGTTCAAAACCTATTATATAGGTGTGCCAAGGACAACAAAGTGAATCTCCTCTTAAATTTGCTACTGGGTTGTGGGGTGAAGGTTGGACTCCTTCTCACCTCAATGGCCTAGAAGATATGTTATAAGGGTATTTGTAATCACAGTCTTGCCTATCTTGGATTTAACAGGCAGGACACAGAGTAATCGTTAAGAAACTGGACTCAACTCAGAGTATCACGTATATACAGTATCTCACAAAAGTGAGTACATCCCTCACATTTTTGTAAATATTTTATTATGTCTTTCCATGTGACAACACTGAAGAAATTACACTTTGCTACAATGCAAAGTAGTGAGTGTATAGCTTGTATAACAGTGTAAATTTGCTGTCCCCTCAAAATAACTCAACACACAGCCATTAATGTCTAAACCGCTGGCAACAAAAGTGAGTACACCCCTAAGTGAAAATGTCCAAATTGAGCCCAATTAGCTATTTTTACTTCCCGGTGTCATGTAGCTCATTAGTGTTACAAGGTCTCAGGTGTGAACGAGGAGCAGGTGTGTAAAATTTGTTATCGCTCTCACTCTTTCATACTGGTCACTGGAAGTTCAACATGGCACCTCATGGCAAAAAACTGAGGATCTGAAAAACGGGAACTGTTGCTCTACATAAAGATGGCCTAGGCTATAAGAAGATTGCTAAGACCCTGAAACTGAGCTGCAGCATGGTGGACAAGACAATACAGCGGTTTAACAGGACAGGTTCCACTCAGAACAGGCCTCGCCATGGTCAACCAAAGAAGTTGAGGAGTGCACGTGCTGAGCGTCATATCCAGAGGTTGTCTTTGGGAAATAGACATATTTGGTTCAGATAGTGTCAAGCATGTGTGGTGGCAACCAGGTGGGGAGTACAAGGATGAGTGTGTCTTGCCTACAGTCAAGCATGGTGGTGGAAGTGTAATGGTCTGGGGTTGCATGAGTGCTGCTGGCACTGGGGAGCATCACTTCATTGAGGGAACCATGAATGCCAACATGTACTGTGACATACTGAAGCAGAGCATGATTCCTTCCCTTCAGAGACTGGGTCTCAGGGCAGTATTCCAACATGAAAACGACCCCAAACACACCTCCAAGCTGAGGGTAAAGGTGATGGACTGGCCAAGCATGTCTCCAGACCTAAACCCTATTGAGCAACTGTGGGGCATCCTCAAATGGAAGGTGGAGGAGCACAAGGTCTCTAACATCCATCAGCTTTGTGATGTCGTCATGGAGGAGGGGAAGAGAACTCCAGTGTCAACCTGTGAGGCTCCGGGGAACTCCATGCCCAAGAGGGTTAAAGCAGTGCTGGAAAATAATGGTGGCCACACAAAATATTGACACTTTGGGCCCAATTTGGACATTTTCACTTAGGGGTGTACTCACTTTTGTTGCCAGTGGTTTAGACATTAATGGCTGTGTTGAGTTATTTTGAGGGGACAGCAAATTTACACTGTTATACAAGCTGTACACTCACTACTTTACATTGTAGCAAAGTGTCATTTCTTCAGTGTTGTCACATGAAAAGATAGAATAAAATATTTACACAAATGTAAGGGGTGTACTCACTTTTGTGAGATACTGTATACGTGGAGGTTAAGCATGGTGCAACGGCAGTAAACAGTTGCAGAAACAGAACTGTGTTGAATTTAAGTTCAACAAAGCACAACTACCCAGCTGGAAGACAACCTGACCGGGCATACTCACAGAATGTTGCAGCGATGAGTATAGCAATAGGTCTCAGGTGTGCCAACAGCGTCTGTCTTGAGGGGCAGAATGCAGCCTGGTCAGTCTATGCCCAAATGGGGAGGCTTCCAGGAAGGATGGTATGTCCCTGCACTTTCCCTACTCACCTGGAACTAATTTAATGCAGATGAGGCACCAATTGAGTTTACTTACCACTTTAATCAGCCACAGAACAACCTGTGTAATTAATGTGTGTCCTGGATTAAAGGGATGATGTGGTATCCCTACCTGGAAACTCTTCCTGATGTTAAATACTCTCCCTGACAGATGGGTGACCTGTCTCCACTAGGGTTGCCACATCATCCCTTTAATCCAGGACACATATGAATTACACAGGTTGTTCTGTGGCTGATTAAGGTGATAATTAAACTCACTTGGTGCCTCAGAACAACCTGTGTAATTCATATGTCTGCTGGATTAAAGGGATGATGTGGCAACCCGAGTCTCCACACGCACGCCAAACCTGGGAGCTAGGGTCTTTATTTAATATGCTCTCCCTGACCAAAGATAGCCGCCAGAGTCACGTGGGGAACCAGCATCCAATCTGATAGCTCCCCCAGTGACCCAGGAAACCATAAAGGAACCATGTTCATCTTGACTTCCTCTCCCTCTGCAATGCCGCTGCAGTTGAGCGCCACCTGCAGTGGAGAAAATTGACTGCACCTTCCTACACATACACCATCTTTTATAGCTACACAGGTTACTGTATGAATGCTGGGGTTTCTGACACTCATTAAAACTTGGATTATTGGTGAAATGTCTTCAGTATTACAAAAGAAGACAAGCTTAATATGCCTATACAGTTGAAATTATTTGAGAGGTCCACACTGGGTGGCTACCAGGGACTTCAACCGAAATAAAGGTACCACATCCCTAATAAATAGTATAGCAGTGAAGGATCATTTGGGAAAATGTTTTTTGGGACTTTACTGGTACCATAAGAAACCACCATAAGTATGTTGTATAAAAATTATTAATTTTATTATTCATATATTAAAAAAGAATCATAAAAGACAATTACATTGCGTTTCCAACCCTTTTGAGTTGCTGCATGATAGTGGGCTAGGCTAGCTACAATAGTACTACTGGCATCCGAATACTAGTATTCCACAGTGGCCCTCCTAAATAGTGACACACTATCTGGAATGTTGCTATCAACTTCAACAATAACAATATTATACAATCAGGCCCTAGTTCGAGCTCTGGAGTCACATCTGGTACAACAAGCCAATGCCCACAGTCATGCAGTGAGGCTCAATCTTTACATGTTTCGCGTTTTGTATCTCAACGCTTCCTCAGAAGATACATGGTATGGAAACTTGATCTTCACAGACATCTGAAATACACATAATACAATTTAGGTATTTTCACGGTCATAAATATCCAAAATATCCAAAAAAACCTCAATGTTTCGTAATAAGGACTCACTCAAACAAAGTACACTGCCCAAAGGGGCGCATCAGCTCCACCAATTCCCCTCAGCACATCCACTTCCAGCAACAGATGCGGGGACGTATTGCTCACACACATAGATTCTGAGGGTAAAAAGTATAGTAGTAAGGTACGTATACATTTGGTGGTACTGGCCAGGGCGTCTCCCAAGAAAAAGGGGGTGTCCACCCAAGGCATGTAAACAATGGTATGGTCAGCCATAGGACTGTTTCCTACACTTATTAAATAATACCTGAAAGTTGTTAGCTGACATGAATAGGGGTGCCCATCCAAGATCAGACCCGCAGGGGGTTGAATTGAAGCCCCAAAATGCCTCCAATATCGGCTATCTGATGCGTCCAGATATCTAAGAATAGGACACAGTATGATATGTTAACCCATAAAGTACACACAGTAATATCCCATACACAAACTGGGGACCTGGTATGGGATTTGAGGGCGGAAGGACCCGCCAAGTACCCATCCAACCATCCCCATTGCAATAGCGCAGTACTTACGGCGTTCTGTTGTTGGACTTGGGAGCTGTAGGTGATGCGAGCGTCAGACACGAGCGTGTACCGCCCGACTGTCTGCGTGCCCAAATATACGTCCCGGTCATGACGTTGGTGGGGGAGGGGGCTGCCCACCTCACCCGCGCCGATCGTGACGTCGGCGGGGGAGAGGGCCGCCTCCATCCCTATCCACGACGCTAACGACCCGGCAAGCGGCTACATCTCTCGCACACGCACCGCCAGGAGGGCCACGCATGTCAAGAGGGGAGCCGAGTGAACCTGGGATCCCAGATGGGATCCAAGGGCGCCGCCCAGAGAACCCCTAAATCACCTCTGAGAGGAGGCGTCAGGGGCCAATCCTGTGCGGTGCTTTGTGCGCACATCTGCATAACCTGCACCAGATCCCTCCCATTGGTCAACCAGCATGGTGACCAGCAGTTGAGTCTGGGCAGGTAGTCTGCCATCCAGTGGACAAAGAGGGGTAGAAACCGAAAACGTACCCAGGGCAGCGTACAGAGAGTCCATAAACACAATACAGCCATTCACATAAAACAATCAAAAATGTAACAAAGTAACAAATGATGCTTACAATATTGTTACAAACATGTGTTTACAGATCTTATGTATGATTACCACTGTAGATGGATCTGTAATTTGTAGGGAAATGTTATTGTTGAAAATATGAACAGGGGACCCGATTTTTTTGTTTTTTGTGTAGTATTAACCCATAATTTATAGGAACGGTTTATATGAACAAATATCATTAAGACCTGGGGAATGAGTAGCATCTAGGCGTTCTATCCATAGAGTTTCTCTTTGTAATATTCTTTTGTCCCAATTCCCTCCTCTGGGGTCCTGTGGGACCACCTCTAGAACTATGAAGGTCACCCAACTCACATCGAATCCATGATAAAGATCTAGGTGACGACTGACTGGGGTGACCATTTTACCTCCTGAGGAATAATAAATATGATCATGAATCCTCTTTCTAAAAGGTCTTATAGTTTTCCCCACGTAGAACGCGTTACAGCCACACCTCATGAGGTAAATAACCCCCTGCGTGTCGCAGTCCGCGTAGAAGCGGGGGCGAAATATCTCTCCATTGGGGAGCCAGAAATTCGTGCCCTGGTTGACCCAGGGACACATATCACATTTCCCACACCTATATATGCCATTTAATGAACGTCTATCATCTTGCCTAGGTACATAATGACTGGCTGTCAGATGGTTGCGAATTGATGGTGCTCTCCGAAATATCATCTCTGGGGTTCTTTTGACATATTTAGAAACTTGGGGATCCTGCTGGAGAATATGCCAATGTTTCCCCAGGATTCCCCTCAGGTCCTGGTGCTGTGTGGAAAATTGTGTGATGAACTTGACAGTTTGATATTGTGGACTTGTAGTAGATTTGTATAGTAAGGATTGCCTGTCCTGCTCTAGGGCTTTATTATATGCTTTCCGTAGGAGAGTCCTGCTGTATCCTCGACGCAGGAGTCTCGCACGCAAGTTCGCTGCTTGTTTGTAGAAATCTTCAATCCGTGTACAATTCTTTCTAAGCCTAACGTATTGTGCATAAGGGATACTCCGTATGCGTGCGGGAGGATGGGCGCTCCTCGCGTGCAGGACTGTGTTGCCTGCTGTTTGTTTTCGGTAGAGATCTGTGGCCAGGCACTGGTCCTGGTCCACGAAGATTTCTAGGTCAAGAAAATTGACCTTCAAGGAATCATATGACAGTGTAAAGGTCAGGTTGAAGGGATTAGTATTAATGTCATGCACAAATTCTACAAGTTCCTGTTCTGGGCCTGTCCAGACAATAAAAATATTGTCTATATATCTGTACCAGCATAGTATATGTTGCATATGTCCCTCAAACCTTTCCAACTGCCATATGTCCCTTTCCCACCCCCCCAGGTACAGGTTCGCGTAGGCCGGGGCACAGCATGTGCCCATGGCCACGCCCTGTACCTGGAGGTATTGGGTACCATTGAAAGTGAACCAATTATGGGTCAAAATAAAATACAACAGTTCCAACAAGAATTCATTAAAGTTCCAATGAGTGTTGGGTTCCTCCATTAGAAATGAACGAACAATCTCAATTCCCCTATCATGGGGGATACTAGAGTAGAGTGCCTCAACGTCGAGGGTCGCCAGATAAGCTCCCGGTGGGATCTGGCGACCCTTGACGTGTTTGAGCAGGTCCAGTGTATCCCTCACATAAGAAGGTAGCCTGATGACGTGTTTCATGAGGAAAAAGTCCACAAATCTGCTTGCGTTTTCACACAGAGCACCAATCCCTGAGATAATGGGCCTCCCTGGTGGATCCTGCAAGTTCTTATGCACTTTGGGTAGCGCATAGAACGTTGCCTCTCGTGGGAATAGGGTATTAAGATAATCATATGTTTCTTTATCTATTAGAGCTTTGGTATATGCTGCTCCTAGAAGTTCTTAAACTGGTTATTAAAGTGAGTGGGTTGTTGGGGGCTTATGATGGTTTACCATTTGTTGTTTGACAAGATCCGTTCACACATCCGTTCATAATTATGGGCTGTCATTAGAACTATGTTTCCTCCCTTATCTGATAATAACATTGGTCTTCTGTTTAAGTGATTGTAAGCCCTTTCTCTGGAAGGGTGTGAGATTTTGTCTACTGTTCTGATTAAAGTTGGAACCCTTGATCTCGCTAGTGACTGCTGTAAGGAACGCCCAAATGTGTGGGTTAGTAGATAGATCGGGAAACCGCTGTGATTTATTTTTAAATTTTTTAGAAGTAATATTCTCTTCCCCTACTTTGTCCTGAGACGCTAGTATTGGGAGTTTGTTCTGATTCATTCTCCTCTAATAGGAAAATTAGATCTCGCAATATTCGAAAGTCTTGCATAGTAAGGTCCTTCATACTTTCAGTGAGTTCTTCAGACAGTCATCTGACGGCGGCTGCCAGATCGCGCACTGTGAGCGCCCGCGCCGCCGGAGGCGCGCCCGCACGCTCACTGTGTCCGGGGAGGGCCAGGGAGCGGGTGCGGCGGACTCGATCTCCGCCGCCTACCCGCCATGCCCCCCCCCCCGGAGTGAAAGAACGGAGGTCCATGTAAGTAAACACGGACCTCCGTTCTGTTAGAGGGGGAAGGGAGTGATCACAGCCTTCCTCTACATGGAAGCTGTGATCACTCCCCTCCCCCTGCCAGTCAAACACTAAGACAGTTAGAACACGCCCAGGGAACACAGTTAACCCTTAGAGCGCCCCTGCAGGTTAACCCCTTTACTGCCAATGGCATTTACACAGTAATCAGTGCATTTTTATAGCACTGATCGCTGTATAAATGCCAATGGTCCCAAAAATGTGTCAAAATGTTCCGACATGCCCGCCGCAATATCGCAGTACCACTAAAAATCGCAGATCGGCGCCATTACTAGTAAAAAATGTAAAAAAAATAAAAACCCCAGAAATGAATTCTCATCATCCGTAAACGCGGCAACTTTTGCGCAAACCAATCAATAAACGCCGATTGCTATTTTCTCTATATTCTATATTATCACAAATATGAGGAAGAATATAAATCGGCCAAAACCGATGAAAAAAAAAGTTTTTTTATATATTTTTTTTTTTATTTGTATTTTAGCAAAAAGTAAGAAATTTGGGTTTATTTGCAAAATTGTCGCTCTTCTTTTGTTTATAGCGGCGATCAGAACTGACGCAGCGGTGATCAAATACCACCAAAAGAAAGCTCTATTTGTGGGAAAAAAAGGACGCAAATTTTCGTTTGGGTACAATGTTGCACGACCGTGCAATTGTCAGTTAAAGCGACGCAGTGCCGAATCGCAAAAAGGGCTCTGGTCAGGAAGGGGGCAAATCCTTCCGGGGCTGAAGTGGTTAATCATATCATGACCTGCATAAATGAGAACATTCACAGACGATTACAAATAAGCTTTGTATAAATGAAAACCTTCATGGTACCGTACTTTAATTTATTTAATAAAAGACTACATACACCAACTTGGATCAAAATGGCCGCAGTTCTTTATTATAGGTTTATTATTATTGATATAATTTAATTCCAACAAATTAACCAATATTATATTATAATAACAATGTAACAATAATAACACAGCTGTCAAAGCTCAGGTTATATATATATATATATATAAATCAATATTGATAACAACATACGTTTACACTTTTATCCATACGCCGGGCTCATACTTAGGAGCCTGGCACACCCCCAACACGAAGTGTGGCCAATTCGGTACAGGACTGCAAATCCAAATTGAATATGTCCGATAAATGCACATCGTCAACCCTATAAAAACCGTGGCTGCCACCTTCCAAATCAACATGTCTAAAAGATAGACCATGCAAGGTGGGCATAAATTTAGCTAAAAACCTATTAAATCTTTTGCGGATTTTTCAAAATGTCCCATGTCTTTCGAAAGCAACCATCGAAGACGCGAATTTCGAAAAAAACAATGACAGTATCCGGGCAGACAGCGTCAACACACATTAAATCCAATTTTACCTGTAAAAGAAACTCCAACGTGCTAGAATGGCCAATATCATTGCCTGCCAAATGCAGAATAATGATATGAGGGGACAGCCAATGTAAATACAGCAAAGACAATGTTTCCCTTAAATTAAACCATCTCATTCCCTTCTTTCCATACCACCAAACTTGATATTGAGATAGAGGCAAACCCAAATTGGAGCCATATATTCTCTTGCAGGCACGATGGTAGGACCAATAATTATACAAGTGTCCAATAATCCAGGCATGAATTTTGGCACCTGAAATTAAAAAACAAATATTAGGACGTACATAGCTATGATAACAATTCGATTTCCACCCACCAATCATTTTAATATCATCTGCAGCGAAACCCAACCTGGCCACCTCCGTAGCAGCTCCAATTCGAAACGAGTGTGAAGAAATACAGAGGTGACCAAGCTGAAGAAAGCATAAACATTTACGCATGACAGCTTGAAATTGAAATCTGGTTAAAGGTAAACCAAATTGATGCAAAAATAAATGATCCGAAGCCGAAGCCCTGACGGACAAATAACACTGTAACAAGGAAACAGCACAAACAGTCGGATCAGATATTTTACGCAAAGTAATCCAACGGCCCTTGCCCAATTGATCGGTCTTACTGCGTCTAAGAAAAATTTGAACAAAATCATTTCCTAACAAAACGTCCGGGAACCTCAAACCAAAAGTACCGGATGTTGTATCAGGAATCAATTCCGAAATCCGAAAAGCACCAAAAAAACAAATGCAAGTGAAAGGTGAAGCTAAGTGGTTATTAAGCTCCAAAAAATTGAACCACAAGGACCACGCAGCACTGTAACTCACCCACGTGGAAGGAGCAATCGAATTACATAGAGCCAAATATACTAACTTTAAATCAGGCTCCATAAGAAATTCGGGCAAGGGGATCCATCTAGGTCTGCCTCCGGCACCAACGCCCGAAACCGATCGAACTGGAAATGTGACAAAGCATCAGCAACAATGTTCAAAGAACCTGGTACATAAGTAGCTTTCAGCCATATATTTAAAGAAAGACATTTAAAAACTAACTGACGTAAGACAGCAAGAACAGGAAGAGATTTAGACGATAAAGAATTAATGGCATAGACCACACCTCTGTTATCTGAATGAAGCATAATGCGACGATTCCGAAATGCCACACCCCATATTTCTAAAGCAACTATACAGGAAATAATTCCAATAAAACAATATTTTTAGTAAGACCTCTGACATGCCAATTCTCTGGCCATTTGCTAGCTGACCAGTGCCCTTGCCAAAAGATACCGTATCCCAACGCCCCAGAAGCGTCCGTTTGCAAATCCAAAGCAGTAGTAGAACAAAAAGGTTCCTGCCATAAAGAACAACCATTGTAAGTATCTAAAAAAACATTTCCAAACAAGCAGATCATCCCGAACAGCTGCAGAAATCCTAACAAAATGCCACGGAAAGGTAAGGCCCGCAATGGCCAAATACAGGCGTTTGGAGAAAACTCTACCCATAGGGATAATCCGTGACGTAAAAGCCAACAACCCTAATACAGATTGTATAGTTTGTAAACGAACTTTCGGCCTAAAAACATTGAAGTCTAATAAGAAACAAATCTTTCTCACTTTTGCAATTGGAAGGCGAAATTCCATCTGTAAAGTGTCAATGGTGACCCCCAAAAATTCAAGACACCGTGTAGGCGAAACCAATTTGTCTGCTGCCAAAGGAATACCAAAAGCACGGCATACGACTTGAAATTCCGTAAATAAATATAAACAATCCTCTGATTCTTCCTTCCCAGCAAACAAAAAATCATCCAAATAATGCAATAAATTGGAAGAACCACTTTGATAACTAACAACCCATTCTAAGAACGAAGAAAGCATTTCAAAATATCTACAAGACAATGAACAGTCCATAGGTAGGCACTTATCAAAATAAAATTGATCTTGAAGAAATATACCTAATGAATTAAAAGCAGAAGGATGAATGGGCAATAATCGAAACGCAGATTGAATATCTTTTGCCAAGAAAGGTGAACCACCTACCTTCCTAATCAACGCAAGAGCATCATCAAATGAAGAATACGACACCGAGCAGAACTCCGGATCTATATCATCATTCAAAGAAAAAACAATAGGGTATGAGAGATGATGAATCATGCAAAATGAATTTTTTTCTTTCTTCGGTACAACCCCTAAAGGAGAAATTCTAAAATTTAAAAAAGGTGGCACCGAAAAAGGTCCCCCCGTTCTCCCCTCAGACACCTCCTTCTCTAACTTAACGCGTACAACCTCGCTGTAACGAGAGACCGAAGACAAATTTTCACAAATAGTGCAACCCAATTCTGAAAAAACCGGCAAGGGAAAACCTTCTAAAAAACCCCTAGTTAAGAATTCCGCTATCTCCTGATCTGGGTAAAGTAAAAGCCACGGTCGCAGGCTTTCCAGCATCACGGGAGTCACTGCTTTTAAGAAAGGAGTCCCTAGAGGGATTCACAAACCCTTCCGAAAACCGACAGTGGGCGGAATGGTAGACTTAGAAAATTGAGGTTTTTGAGGTAAAAGTAGATTCAACCAGAGACCTACATCTTTCATACCCCATTTAAGGGAATGATGTACATCCAATTTTTGTCTAAACAATTCGTCATAGTAAAACCATGACAATCCACCAAAATTTTTATAAGCCTCCAGAATAATATCCACATGCTGGAAAAGTCCGCCACAACGATCAGGATATTTTTCACTTAAAGTGGTAGTAAACCCTCCTATCATTTTCAGCCAGGGAAGCTGCCATCTTGGCTTCTGTTTAATCTACAACTGCCATGATGCTGCACATGTGATCAGCTATGACACCAGCCATTGGATGGTTTGACAGTTTGGTTTAGAGCACAACCAATGGGAGTGTTACATTTCCGGCACGTGCCGGAAATGTGACTGGTTTTTAACCTGTTAAATGTATGGGTTTACTACCGCTTTAATATACTTGCAAATATGCAAAAGGCTTGTAACCAGTTATTAAAAGAGCGAGGAACAGCTCGCCTCTTATCCTCATCAAGCTCGTCATCTTTCCTGTCAAAGCGATTTTCCTTTGATGGCGGCAATAAAGAGAGAATATCTATATATTAATTTCTCCAAATGTTTTCCTTTACTGACATATTAAGGTGAAATCCCAATGGAGAAATGTCGCAAGATAAAGCTTCCTTCAAACAACCTTCAGGTACAAGCAAAGGACTGACAGAAGAAATAGATTGAGATGTAACAGAACGATTATTTGTAGGAGCAACTGGTTGAGCCTGTGAGGGTGTAGGTAACTGAACCTGCCATGCAGACGCCACACTATTATCAGTGTTAACATTACTATGAACCATTGAAGACTTCATTTGCTCAAGAAGAGAAGAAAAAGAATTAGCTAGATTACTGAGCAAATTAATAGCAGGTAACTCACCTGAGGAATTCTCTCCTGTTGAAGGGGTTGTTTGCAGTGTATGTGACAACAGCAGAGCAGTGACAGGCAGAGCTTGAGTATCCATAGGAATCTCAGAAAAAGAGTTACCAACAGCCACATTAATGTTCTGCATAGGTGAGTCAATAACAGGAGGCTCCACAGGGATTACATTACATTGCTCTGTAGCAGCGACAGTCACAATAGAAGTACAAGCATTTTGAGTATGAGTCATGTTATTGCGAGGAGCAGAGCTCCTAGATCAGGGGTAGGCAACCTGCGGCCCTACAGCTGTTCTAGAACTACATTTCCCATGAGGCATCACAAGGCTGACAGTTGCAATTACTCCCAGAGGCATGATGGGACTTGTAGTTTTGCAACATCTGGAGGGCCGCAGGTTGCCTACCCCTGTCCTAGATAATATCACCTTGCCATTGTCTTTTGAGGATTCCCTTTGTGGGGACCGGGATTCGAACCGGCGAGGCCTCTTCTGCGTTCGTTTCTTTGGAATATAGTCTGCGCATGCGTCCCTTTGTGACATTGCATCGGACCGGGAACTCCGAACGCGGCCGAGGGGGGCTTGATTGACAGACGGCAAGGGAAGAGGAGGGGTTGAAACCGGAGCTGACGCCGCTGTTATTCCTGGGGAAGGAAGCGGAACAGACGAGAGGAGGAAAGTGCTTCCCTGCAGTCCCGCCGATGGGTCCCGACAACCTTCTTTTCTTCTGTCAGCGCCGTCTGTCAGCTTCTGCTATGCAGCCCACTTCTTATATGTATTTCTGCACCCGCTATTTGCCGTTAATATTAACCCTTTAATAACAACCAATCAGCAATACCTTTAACACACCAATCATATCGTTTATATATTGACCAATCAACTAATGTTTTATCCTTGTCACGGTCCCATAGGTGGTCGGTGGGGACATTTAGCCCCATCTCCCACCTTTCATTCACAGTTTATTAAGCAAGGTTGGACATGACAGATGTATGTACAGTATAGATTATTTAGGTCAGACCATCTATTCAAAGCCATTGATTGCTTTTGTTGACGATTTATCTTCTCCTTACAGATGGCGGTATTTGTCCTGGACACGGAGGGCTCGCTGGATATTGTGGGTGACCAGGAGAACTGTCTTAAACTGTCAGCTCTGTCTATGCTTCTCAGCTCATTTCTGGTATTAGATTCTAGACTTCATCAATTTTATATAAAACTTTCCAGTACCACTAAGATGTATTGGTTAGTTGATAATGACATGTCAACTTACATCTATTCTGCAGATTTTTAATGTCAGCGCAAGTCTTAATATCACAGAACTGGATTATCTGGAGGTAGGTGGTCTATGAGATCCCATGTTTTATTAAATAATACAAATCAGGTAGCTTTCATGGAATGCCACCAGTCCTTTATCTATGTGGTTAGCTCTTAATATTGCCCATATTTATTGGGTATGTGCAGGTATCTGTAGCAAAGGCACATTCAGACATACCTATGACATCCACAGGTGACAAGCGTGAATGTTGCTCAATGTACTGGTACCAGTATAAAAGCGAAATAAAAAAATCCTTCTGGTCTTTTGCGGCATTTTGGTGTTTTATTTTGGGACTGCTGCTGCCATTTTGATTAGTACCCAGGACTGGCTTCTGCAGATCTGTGTTATGACTTTGTGGGAAAAGTGAAGGTCCAAACTGGCACCTTCTGCAGCCAAAACAATACATCTTTACAAGGGTTCTTGGTGGGACTGTAGCATACCTTGGATTCCATGGCCTGGAGGAGTCTTCGTTATAGACCAGTCCTAGCCATATTCCTATCGCACACATTGCTGGCAAACAAGGCTCATAACATGGTGGGTGCTGTAGCGATTACCAGCTGGGTCCTGGAAACATCAAACAACTGTATATGTTCACCAGCGCACCATGGATCAACAATCACTGTCCAAAGGTTTTATTGTGATGACATGCCTGACGAAAAGGGTTGCCACCTTTTCTTCAAGCGAAACCTGAACACTTTTTTTTTTAAGGGGGAACACTGTGGACTGTGGTATAAAATTAAATTCAGAATTCCTAGCATTCCCCCTTAAATCAGGGTTCCCAAAGTCTCCCTTACATCAGAGTCCACATAACACCCCTTACATCTGAGTCCCCCTTACCTTTGTGTACTCACTTGCTCAGGGGCAGGACAGAGAAGGGATGGAGGGGGCCTATGCACTTGGTGGTTGTGGTACTTGGTTAATGGGGAGTATAGGTGTGTGCAACCCGGGCAACAGGGGGAATCTGCGCCGCACTGGGTGAATAGGGTGTGCCCAGTCACATCTAGGTTGGGGGGGGGGGTTCCAGTCCGGTCTGAATAATGTGTCTGGGTTTCAGACAGTCTGAAACCTGGACACATGATTCAAAACCAGGACTGTCCGGGTGAATCCTGGACAGGTGGCAACCCTACTGACGGAGGGGTCCTGTGTGGCGCCAAAAAGTTGCACTTGTCCCTGTGATGTGATCTCTCTGAAATAAAAGCTTTGAATGGAGATTATTGATCCATGATGTACTGGTGAACATGTACACTTTTGTTATAGAAAAAACTGATCTATTCTGTTTTTTAACATTCCTCGGGCAGCGTCAGGTAAAAGTATCTATTTTTTTTTTATTAAAGGGAAGTCAACAGCAGATCTTTTATGACTTGTGACATATTCCAAGAACATAATGGGATAATACGGGTAATTCGGTCCCCGGCCGACCCCCCCGAAAAAAGGAGGGAAAGCCCTCCAAAAAGGCAAAGCGGACTGTCAAGGCACCACTAAGTAGATAAATAAGATAAAGCTACATAATGTACTAAAAAATATATAACAAAGTTTATTGATACATCAGTTTAAAAGATTGCTAGATCAGTGCAACCGTACACATAAAACCCCCCCTTCCCTCCCTCGTCCTCCTCCTGTCCCTGTTCCCATCCACAGTCCGCTTTGCCTTTTTGGAGGGCTTTCCCTCCTTTTTTCGGGGGTCGGCCGGGGACCGAATTACCCGTATTATCCTATCACGTTTAATTTGGCATCCTTACTTCAGTTCACACTAAACTTTAAATCCTCTCGAGGTACTAATAGATATTCCAAGAACAACACAAAAGCTAACGTGCTGCAGATTGGTATTTTTGGATACCACCTGTTTTCGGAGGGTTTCCTTAAAATGGTTACCTCCCATCCTTCTTTCCATTTGTTCTCTGTGAATCTCTCACTCCCGGTCCGCTGCAATATTAGACTAGGTGAGCTTTACTGACAAAGTCCCATTGGGTTGGAGAATCTCACTAATGCCTGTTTCTTTTTTCTCACTGGTATTTGCAGATGTGTCGCCGTGTGTCCAAGATGACAGGAGAGCCATTTTCTCTACGATATCTGCAAGTAACTGAAACAGTTTATCATCTAATAAAATCCTTTCACAAGGGACTAAACTTTCACTTAAATTGAACTTATCACTAATGTGTCTCTTTTGTCAACTGCTACTGACATAAGATAGCTAGCGGAAGGGGTCATGTGATGGGGAAGGGGTCATGTGATGGGGAAAGGGTCATGTGATGGGGAAAGGGTCATGTGATGGGGAAAGGGTCATTTGATGGGGAAAGGGTCATGTGATATGGAAAGGGTCATGTGAAATGGAAAGGGTCATGTGATGGGGAAAGGGTCATGTGATGGGGAAAGGGTCATGTGATGGGGAAAGGGTCATGTGATATAGAAAGGGTCATGTGATATGGAAAGGGTCATGTGATATGGAAAGAGTCATGTGATGGGGAAAGGGTCATGTGATGGGGAAAGAGTCATGTGAAAAAAATTCGTAAATTCGAAAATCGGAAAATCCGGAAATTCGAAAAGCGGAAAATCTGAAATTCGGAAATTTGAAAATCCAAACATTCGAAAACCCGTTAATTTGAAAATCTGAAATAATAACTAACTAATAATAACTTAACTAAATAACTATTACTATTAAATTATAGGCATTGGAATTTCCTTTAAAATTTGGCTATTAGTGAATGTAACGAATACAAATTTATCCGAAATAAATGCCGTATCTAAACGAATGGAACGTAACAAATTAATGATATTAAATAACAATAATAATAATAAAAACATTATTTATTATTAATTTGTTCCGTTCCATTTGTTTAGATGCGTCATTCGTTATTTTAGATAATTCGTACCTTTGGATAAATTCATATTTGTTACGTTCATTCACTAACAGCCAAATTTGAAAGGAAATACCAATACCAATAATTTAATAGTTATTTTTTAGTTAGTTAATATTTAGAATTTTTGGATTTTCTTATTTTTGGATTTTCGAATTTTCTACTTCAGAATTTCCGAATTCGAATTTCGGCATTTTTGTATTTTGAATTCCCGAATTTTCGGATTTCTGACATTTTTTAATTTCCGAAAAAGAAAATCCCCAAAAACAAATGAAACGAAAAAGAACAAATTTTTCGGCTGTGTACATGACTAAGTTCATCACATGGACATGGTGATTATACACAGTATATTGTTTGGTTTACACTTAGGCCTCATACACACGGACGTTTTTTGACGCCGGCGTTTTCTGGCGTTTTTTGCAGCTCTCCATGTTAGTCAATGGCCCCATAAAAACGTCAGCGTTTCTGAGCTGTAGGTGGCGTCGGCGTTAGTGAGCAGAAAGTAGAACCCATGGCCATCCCGTTCTGAGGCTGTAACATTTTGACGTTTTTTGACGCCGACGCCACAATATGCCAAGAAACGCCAACATATGCCACCATATGCCACCATATGCCACCTATTATTATACCGGCGTTTTCCGGCGTTTTTTGACGCCGACGTTTTTAGGTTGAAAAATAGCAGAGGGATGATTTTGTTTTAAAAAACGCCTATTGACGCCGATGCTCACTAACGCCGAAAAACGTCAATACATAACGCCGAAAAACGTCGCCTTTTTTTCCTTGACGTCGGGCCCGACGTTTTGTTTATTTTTTTATATACGCCCGTGTGTATGAGGCCTTAAGATTACCTTCTTGCATTACAGGTACTTCCCATTTAGATTAGCGCTGCATCTTTGCATTTTTTTCAACACAATTTTGTCTTTTGCTGTGCTGGCTGCTTTAGTATTTTACTTTGGGTATCAGCGCGGTATCCCCCCTTTTCACAATTTTCATTGCAGAGTGCAGAGTTGTAATCAACTTAATTCATCAACCTGAATCAGAAGTAGAAGAAGGTTAACCTGTTCCCATCTGCCCATAGTACATTTATTGTGGGCAGGTGGCATGAACAGGCTGAATCACGTCATCAAGCTGGTTCCAGCTGATCCGCGCTGTCACTGGGTACAGTGGGTTTTTGTCAGCAGGTCCCAACCAGTCATTTATGGTTGAGACCTGCTGATCACCTGTAGCCAATCACAGCACAGAGTCATTTGTTGACAAACACACAGGGCTCTGTACACAGATCAGCGATCTGGTGGTTTCTTGCAGGGAGAAAAAACAGCTAGATCTGTAAGTAAAAGAAGCGCATATTATACACATTACACATTGTTAGGCACACAATTGACTGCTTGATTGCCCCTAAGTGTTAACTCCTTTCCTGTGAGTGTCATTAGTACAGTGACAGTCTTTAGTATTAGCACTGATCACTGTATTAATGTCACTGGTGATGACAGTGTCAGCTAGTCAGTTAATGTACCTCCCAGTAAGGGTCTGTTAGCGCCAGATTGTCCGCAACTCTATCACAGTCCCACTATACTTCGCTGATCCCTGTCATTACCAGTATAGTGTCTATAGTTGCGTAAATTCCAGTATACCATAAAACCTTGGACTGTGAGCATTATTTGTTCCAGAAACATGCTTGTAATCCAAAGCATATGTGCATCAAAGCGAATTTCCCCATAAGAAATAATGGAAACTCAGTTGATTTGTTCCACAACCAATTATTTATAAGTCCTTCAGTTTATAGTCCATATAAAAAGATTATAGCAATGTCATTGGTTGTGTAACCATAAAATGTCCATCCACAAATGGCCGCCTCCACAAGGGGATTAGAAGCAAAATCCAGCAGGAGCTACAGAGTATAAAAGAGAAGAGAGGCGCCTCTAAGTGTAGCAATGGTTACATTTAATGAAGGTACAACATTTAGCAACTCACAGGGTTGATGATTAAAACAGGCAGATCTAAGTATGCAGGCATCCGGGGTAAAGCTGTGCACATAGACCGTCCTCCACACTGCCGTCTCTCACCTCTGTCAGTGTGAAATTGTGTTGAAGAAGACCACCCTGCAGTAGAGCGATCTGAAAGCAAGGCTTGAAGCCCTTACAGAGTGCAGTGTGGAAGGGATGACATTGATGACGCTGTGGTGTCTATGTGGACAGCTTTACCCCGGATGCCTGCCTACTTAGATGTGCCTCTTTTAATCATCAACCATGTGAGTTGCTAAATTTGGACCTTCATTAAATGTAACCGTATTGCTACACTTAGAGGCGCCTCTCTTCTCTTTTATACTCAGTTGTGACGCTACTTGTATATCAAGACATCGCTTGTATATCAAGTCAAATTTTATTTAAAAATTTTGCTTGTCTTGGAAAATGCTCTCAAACCAAGGTTTTACTGTATATATCCGGGATTCTCAACCAGGGTTCCTCCAGAGGTTGCTAGGGGTTCCTTGAGCAATGGTCAATTTCTACCTCTCAGATAAATTCCCAATGACGCCATTGATCTTTTTAGCTATCTGTAAAGGGGGAATTCTTCCCAATGACCACAAGTGTAAGGAGCCCCATTGACCATCACACTAATGTATCATGAGTAGAGTTGAGCGAACACCTGGAACTTCGCAGAAACGTTCGGGTTCGGTACCGAACGTTACCCGAACTTTACCCCGGACCCCGAACCCCATTGAAGTCAATGGGGACCCAAACTTTTCAACACAAAAATGGCTGTAAAGTCCTGGAAAGTGCTAGAGGACTGCAAAAGGAAGAAAATGGGAGATGTCATTAGATCTGCAATCTGTCCCTCAAAGCAGTAGTAATCTCTACCTAGTCCAGTATCAGATCGTTCTGTAATCAGATCGTTCTGTAATGCAGGATGAGAGATCATTCTGTAATGCAGGATGAGATGTTATAGATCTACAATCTGTCCCTCAAAGCAGTAGTAGTAATCTCTACCTAGTTATTATCACTGCAATCTGTCCCTCCCAATCTGTCCCTCACAGCGCCGGCAGCATCCTCTCCCTACACTAACCTGAGAGCATGTGACATGCAGCACGGTGACTCCAGCCCCATATAGAGGCTGGGTCACATGATGCACTGGCCAATCACAGCCATGCCATTAGTAGGCATGGCTGTGATGGCTTCTAAAGGCAAACCAGTGAAACACTTGTTGATTGGCTGCCCTGCAGCTATTCAACAAGCGTGATAAAATACCAGAACCCGAACCCGAACTTTTTCTCAAACGTTCAGGTTCGGTACACGGACACCCGAAAGTTCGGTAGGGACCCGAACTTTACAGTTCGGATTCACTCAACTCTAATCATGAGTTGTAGATTTTTAATTTTTAGCAGGGGTTCCCCGAGACCAGAGAATTATTTCAAGGGTTCCTCTGTGTTGAAAAGGTTGAGAAAGGCTGCTCTATATATATTTATACCATAGTTTGTAGACCCTATAACTTTCACATAAACCAATTAATATACACTTATTGGGATTTTTTCACTAAAGACATGTAGCAGAATCTATGTTGGTCTAAATTTATAAAGAAATTAATTTTTTTTTTATACATTTTTTAACCAAAAGATAGAAAATATCATTTTTTTTAGTTTTTCAAAAATTTTGCCTATTTTTATATTTTTCTTACATAATAAAAGATATTAAAAATAAATAGTAATGATCAAATACCACCAAAAGAAAGCGCTATTTGTGTAAAAAAAAAAAAAAAGATAAAAATTTCATTTGCATACAATATTGCATGATCACGCAATTGCACAGTGCTGAATATCAAAAATACTCTGGTCCCGAAGGGGGTAAGGTCAAGTGGTTAAGCATGTTTTGTTAATATACTCAAGAACAACATTTCTGTGTTTTCTTTTAAAGAGAAATACACTGCAACACATGACATCACTTCAGATTTTTTATTCTGTCATACGAGAATGTTTGTGACTTTAGGTACACTCTTCCGATTTGATCTAAGATGAGCATGCAAAAAAAAAAAAAACGGACGATCTGTCGTCTGATTTTCGGAACGTGTGTACGGTGCATAATACTCTGTACAGTGCCCAGTATTTTATACCCCTTGAAATTTCCCCCTTTTTGTCATTTTACAACCAAAAACGTAAATGTATTTTATTGGGATTTTATGTGATAAACCAACACAAAGTGGCTCATAATTGTGAAGTGGAAGGAAAATGATAAATGATACAAATAAATATGTGAAAAGTGCGGGGGGCGTTTGTATTCAGCCTCCTTTATTCTGATACCCCTAACTAAAATCTAGTGGGTCCAGAAGTCACCTAATTAGTAAATAGAGTCCCCCTGTATGTAATATAATCTCAGTATAAATACAGCTGTTCTGTGAAGCCCTCAGAGGTTTTTTAGAGAACCTTAGTGAACAAACAGCATTATGAAGGCCAAGGAACACACCACACGGGTCAGGGATAAAGTTGTGGAGGAGTTTAACCACTTCAGCCTCGGAAGGATTTCCTCCTGAATGACCAGAGCACTTTTTGCGATTCGGCACTGTGTCGCTTTAACTGACAATTGCGCGGTGGAAATTGCCGCCCTTTTTTTCCCCACAAATAGAGCTTTCTTTTGGAGGTATTTGATCCCCTCTGCGTCATTTCTGATCACCGCTATAAACAAAAAAAGAGCAACAATTTTGAAAAAAAAAAACAATATTTCTTACTTTTTGCTAAAATAAATATCCAAAAAAATAAATAAATATAAAAAAAAAACGTATTCATCAGTTTTGGCTGATTTATATTCTTCCTCATATTTTTGGTAACATAAAAATCGCAATCGGCGTATATTGGTTTGTGCAAAAGGTGCCGTGTTTACAAACGATGAGAATTAATTTATGGCGTTTTTATTTTATTTTTGTTTGTAATGGCGGTGGATCTGCGATTTTTATTGGGACTGCGATATTGTGGCGGACATGTCGGACACTTTTGACACTTTTTTGGGACCAATGGCATTTATATAGCGATCAGTGCTAAAAATAGCCACTGATTACTGTGTAAACGTCACTGGCAGGGAAAGGGTTAACACTAGGGGGGCGATCAAAGGGCTAACTGTGTTCCCTGCTTTGTGTTTCTAACTGTGTGGGGGCTGGGCTGGCTGGGGGAGGAGAGTGATCGCTGCTCCCATATACAGGGAACAGAAGATCACTCTCCTCTCCCCTGTCAGAACGGAGAGCCGCGTGTTTACATACACAGATCTCCGTTCTGTCTCTGCGGGAGAACGATCACGGGTGGCCGGCCCCCACCGCTGATTGGCTCACCCGCAACACAGTGAGTGCATGTGATTGGCAGCCATCAGGTGACGGCGGTTCGCACTATCGAGCCAGACTGTCGCCGTCAATCGACAGTGGGTGGTCGTAAAGTGGTTAAGCAGGGTTAGGTTATTAAAAAAAAGTCTCCCAAGCTTTGAACATCTCATTCAATGCATCTCTGTTCAATCCATCATCGGAAAATGGAAAGAGGATGGTACAACTGCAAACCTACCAAGACATGGCCGTCCACCTAAACTGACCGGCCGGGCAAGGAGAGCATTCATCAGAGAAGCAGCCAAGAGGTCCATGGTAACTCTGGAGGATTTGCAGAGATCCACAGCTCAGGGGGGAGAATCTGTCCACAGGACAACTATTAGTCGTGCTCTCCACAAATCTGCCCTTTATGGAAGAGTGGCAAGAAGAAAGCCATTGGTGAAAGAAAGCCATAAGAAGTTTACAGTTTGTGAGAAGCCATGTGGGGGACACAGCAAACACGTGGAAGAAGGTGCTCTGGTCAGATGGGACCAAAATTGAACTTTTTGGCCTAAAAGTAAAATGCTATGTGTGGTGGAAAACTAACACTGCACATCTCCCTGAACACACCATCCCCACCGTGAAACATGGTGGTGGCAGCATCATGTTGTGGGGATGCTTTTCTTCAGCAGGGATGGGAAAGCTGGTCAGAGTTGATGGGAAGATGGATGGAGCCAAATACAGGGCAATCTGTTAGAGTCTGCAAAAGACTTGAGACCGGGGCGGAGGTTCACCTTCCAGCAGGACAATGACCCTCAACATCCAGTCAGAGCTACAATGGAATGGTTTAGATCAAAGCATATCCATGTGTTAGAATGGCCCAGTCACAGTCCAGACCTAAATCCCATTGAGAATCTGTGGCAAGACTTGAAAATTGCTGATCACAGACGCTCTCCATCCAATCTGACAGAGCTTGAGATATTATGCAAAGAAGAATGGGCAAAAATGTCCTCTCCAAAGCTGGTAGAGACTTCCCCAAAAAGACTTACAGCTGTAATTGCAGGGAAAAGCGGTTCTACGAAGTATTGACTCCGGGGGGCGCCATACAAATGCACCCCAAACTTTTTACATATTTAAAAATTTTGAAAACCAATCATTTTCTTTCCACTTCACAATTATGAGCCACTTTGTGTCGGTCTTTCACATAAAATCCCAATAAAATACATTTAAGTTTTTGGTTGTAACGTGGCAAAATGTGGAAAATTCCAATGGGTATGAATACTTTTTCAAGGCACTGTAAATCCATATATGAATAGTTGAAAATTGTTTCTTTTTCAGCACATGGATATTCTGGTGAGAGACTGGCATGATCCTGACTGCTGTGGCCGTGAAGCAGGTGATGCCTACTTACAGCACGAGAGTGAGGTATGATGGTACTGTAAATGGGAGGAGGGCTCAGAAGAATAGGACGTTTTCCCTACAATCATAACGATCAGTTTAAGGCCTCATACACACGGACGTTTCTAAAAAAATAAACAAAACGTCGGGCCCGACGTCAAGGAAAAAAAGTCGGCCTTTTTTGGCGTTATGCATCGGCGTTTTTGAGCGTTAGTGAGCGTCGGCGTCAATAGGCGTTTTTTAAAAAAAATCATCCCTCTGCTATTTTTTAACCTAAAAATGTCGGCATCAAAAAACGCCGGAAAACGCCGGTACAATAATAGGTGGCGTTTGTTGGTGTTTGTTGGCATATTGTGGCGTCGGCGTCAAAAAAAGGCCAAAACGTTACAGCCTCAGAACGCGATGGCCATGGGTTCTAGTTTCAGCTCACTAACGCCGACGCCACCTACAGCTCAAAAATGCTGACGTTTTTATGGGGCCATTGACTAACATGGAGAGCTGCAAAAAACGCCAGAAAACGCCGGCGTCAAAAAACTTCCGTGTGTATGAGGCCTAAAGATTCCAGGTTTTACTTTATGATGTCCCTGATCTTTTTTTTTTTGTACTTGTCTTTTTCACACTTAAGGCCCATACACACGGTACAACGGTCGTACAACCAGCTTGTTGTACGATCATCCGACCATTGGTATGCGCGATTACAACAGCTATCGTACAACGGTTGTACAACAGGAGTTGGATGAGCAGACTAGAAAACTTTGGATGTACAACAAGCGGCCATACGACCGTTGTACCGTGTGTACAGAGAAGTTGATCCAACAAGTTGTACTGTGCAAAACACGCATGCTCAGAAGTCAGGAACGGCTGGAAGTGTCCATTCGTGTAAACCTGTGTTCCTAAGTCACAAATCATTCACCTGAACTCCCTCGTTATACACTCGTAGCACGTCACTAAGTTCGGCTTGGTCGTACGATCGTTTAGTGCATGTCAGTACGTGAGATACAACAGCCAACATCCAACTTGGTCCAAAGTTGGACGTTCCGTTGTACAACCGTTGCACCCGTGTGTACGAGGCTTAAGTCACCAGTGGTAAATTAAAGGAAAGAGTGGGGAAATTTTTTTTTAGTGTTGGCTTTGTCCCCATGCAACACATTTATCTTAACTTCCTGTCTATTGATGGGTGTCAGACAAAAGAAAGAGTAAGGGGTTTTATTGCTAAATGTGCAACAGTTGGGGACAGTTGGCTGTTCTATCAGTCAAGCAAACATTTTTTTTTTTTTTTATGGTGCATTCACCACTTCTGTTGTGACCACCACAAGACCTTGTATGCATTTTGTGACTCCCTTGTCCTAGCAGTCATTGCGTTTAAAAATAATATATATACTGCATGGCCAAAAGTGTGTGGGCACCCCTCCAAATGACTGAGTTCAGGTGTTTCATATGAAGGGTTCTGTAAGAATGTTAGAAACCATGGGGCCCCATAAAGTCAACCTGACAGCCTCCCCCCACCCCCCAGATAAACACCATTTACTATGCAGCAGTTATGAACGAACACAGAGAGTGATCAGCACCGATCACTCACCATGTTCATTCAGGAGAGAAAGGGGCTGGTAAATATAACATATTTACTGGACCCTTCCCCCACTCTCCATAATGAAAGATCCTATCGTGTGCTTGCAGCTGCCGGCAGGAAGGGAGGAGAGAAGCTGGCGGCACTACTAGGTAGAGGGGGATGCACAGGGAGTCTGGGCAGCGGGGGAAATGTATGGTGCACAGGGAGGGTGAAGCAGGGGCAATTACCGGAACCAATTCCCTGCATGGTTCTCTCTGCAGCAGCTAAAAGCAGTCAGGAGAAAGAGGGGAAGAAGCCAGCTTTCAGCTGCTGAGGAGAGAGCCATACGGGGGATTGGTTACAGTAATTGCCCCCCTGCTGCACCAATCACCTGAAAAATAAGAAAACCATAAAGTTAGCCCAATTTTTTGCATATTGTGAAAGAGGGTGTTATGCTGAGTAAATAGATACCAAACATGTCACGCTTTAACCACTTCAGCCCCGGAAGGATTTCACACTTTAGGACCAGAGCACTTTTTGCGATTCGGCACTGCGTCGCTTTAACTGACAATTGCGCGGTCGTGCGGCGTTGTACCCAAACAAAATTTGCATCCTTTTTTCCCCACAAATAGAGCTTTCTTTTGGTGGTATTTGATCACCGCTAAGTCATTTCTGATCGTCGCTATAAACAAAAGAAGGGCGACCATTTTGCAAAAAAACCCCAAATTTCTTACTTTTTGCTAAAATACAAATCCAAAAAAAATACAAAAAAACATTTTTTTTCATCGGTTTTGGCCGATTTATATTCTTCCTCATATTTGTGATAAAAAAAAAAAATCGCAATTGGCGTTTATTGATTGGTTTGCGCAAAAGTGGCTGCGTTTACGGATGATGAGAATTAATTTCTGGGGTTTTTATTTTTTTTTATTTTTTACTAGTAATGGCGGCGATGTGCGATTTTTAGCGGTACTGCGATATTGCAATGGACATGTCGGACCATTTTGACACTATTTTGGGACCATTGGCATTTATACAGCGATCAGTGCTATAAAAATGCGGCATGTTTTTGCGCATTTTTATTCGTTATTTTTTCGCTTTTTTACAGCTGAAAAACATTTCTCAGAACCCACTAGTTTTGGGGTTTTTTTACAGCTCAAAAAAGCCCCAGCTAAAAACAGTTGATAGCAGCCTATGTGTGCATGGACACATAGGACAACATGATGTAGGGTTTATTAACTGTAGGAAAAAACATCTGAAGCCAAAAACAGTAGCTGTAAAAAAGTCCAAAAACGTCCTGTGTTCATGAGGCCTGCTAGAATTATTGTTCTCGCTCTAACAATCGAGGCGATACCTCACACGATTTGAACACCGTTTACATGTGGGCGTAAACCTTTTCTTTGGTGCGCAAACACGCGGGGACAGGGGGCACTTTAAAAAAAAATTCTTATTTATTTAATTTTTTTTACGCTGTCCCTTTAAAAAAAAATCTTTTATTGCTGTCACAAGTAATGTAAACATCCCTTGTGACAGTAATAGACATTGACAGGTCCTCTTTATGGAGGGATCCGGGGGTCTATTAGACTCCAAATCCCTCCATTTGCACTTCCAAGTATTCAAAATGCCAAAATCTGCATTTTGGAATACTGACTTTTTTTTTTTCACTTCAGCCCCGGAAGAATTTCCCACTTTAGGACCGGAGCCCTTTTTGCGATTCGGCACTGCGTCGCTTTAACTGACAATTGCGCGGTCGTGCGACGTTGTACCCAAACGAAATGTGCGTTCTTTTTTTCCCACAAATAGAGCTTTCTTTTGGTGGTATTTGATCGCCTCTGCGTCATTTCTGATCGCCGCTATAAACAAAACAATAGCGACAAATTTGCAAAAAACCCAAATTTCTCACTTTTTGCTACAATACAAATCCAAAAAAAAATATAAAAAAACATTTTTTTCCATCGGTTTTGGCTGATTTATATTCTTCCTCATATTTTTGGGAAAAAAAATCGCAATCGGCGTTTATTGATTGGTTTGCGCAAAAGTTGCCGTCTTTACGGATGATGAGAATTAATTTCTGGGTTTGTTTTTTTTTTATTTTTTACTAGTAATGGCGGCGATCTGCGATTTTTAGCGGTACTGCGATATTGGGGCGGACATGTCGGACCATTTTGACACTTTTTTGGGACCATTGGCATTTATACAGCGATCAGTGCTATAAAAATGCATTGTTTACTGTGTAAATGCCATTGGCAGTGAAGGGGTTAAACTGCTCTAAGGGTTAACTGTGTTCCCTGGGCGTGTTCTAACTGTATGTGGGCTGCCCTGGCTGGGGGGAGGGCAGTGATCACGGCTTCCATATAGAGGAACTCTGTGATCATCGCCCTTCCCCCTCAATGAGAACAGAGATCCATGTTTACTTACACGGACCTCCGTTCTCTCACTGCAGGGGAGCCATCATGGGTAGCCGGCGGCGATCAAGTCCGCCGTACCCGCTCCCTGCCCCCCCCCCCCCCGAACACAGTGAGTGCGTGAGCGCGCCTCTGGCGGCGCACGCTCACAATACTAGTTATTGCAGCCACCATCAGGTGACGGCGTTTCGCGATAACGAGCCACCTTGCTGCCGTCACGCTGCGGCGGGCGGTCGGCAAGTGGTTAAATCGGTGCCATTGGCGGCCTATTAAACCAGAAGTGGCGTTATGACGTTGCTTCCAGGTTTTTACATTGGAGACCAACCGGCGGACGTGCCGGTGGGACGGGAGACCCAGGCAGAGTGGCGGGATGGGCGGGGGGTGTCCGTTATAAAGACCAAACATCTCATTAGCCACATTGGTTGTTATCGTGAGAAAGCCGACCGCCAGCTCTAAAAAAAAAAACTGTACCTCTGGCTGCAGGCATCACCCCGGTACAACCACTTCAACAAAATGATGTGCAGGTATGTGATTTTGCATGACATGGTTAATGACACCCCAAACGCAGGTCATAAAGGCAGTGCATTTGCCTGCACTGGTTTGCATGGTACAAAAGCACCTGGTGATCTTGTTGCAGTTGATCTCCAAAAGTAGTGCATGCACTGTGATTCGCACTGCTTGTAAATCGCACAGGAACTGCACTGCGTTCTTGCGTGATTCACATGCAGTTCCTATTGTGAATGGGACCTTAACCACTTGCCGACCGTCAACCTGCGGTTGACGGCAACAAAGTGGCTCGATATCGCAAACCGCCTTCATACGACGGCGGCTGCGAGATTGCGCACTGTGAGCGCGAGCGCGCCGCTGGAGGCGCACCCTCGTGCTTACTGTATTCGGTGGGGGGCCAGGGAGTGGGTGCGGCGGACTCGATCGCCGCAGGCTACCCGCGATGCCCCCCCCCCCCCGCACTGAAAGAACGGAGGTCCGTGTAAGTAAACACGAACCTCCGTTCTGTGAGAGGGGGAAGGGCTGTGATCATAGCCTTCCTCTATATGGAAGCTGTGATCACTCCCCTCCCCCTGCCAGTCAAACACTAATACAGTAAGAACACGCCCAGGGAACACAGTTAACCCTTAGAGCGCCCCCTGCACGTTAACCCCTTCACTGCCAATGGCATTTACACAGTAATCAGTGCATTTTTATAGCACTGATCACTGTATAAATGCCAGTGGTCCCAAAAAAGTGTCAAAATGGTCCGACATGTCCACTGCAATATCGCAGTACCGCTAAAAATCGCAGATCGCCGCTATTACTAGTAAAAAAAAAATAAAAACCCCAGAAATGAATTCTCATCATCCGTAAACGCGGCCACTTTTGCGCAAACCAATCAATAAACGCCAATTGCGATTTTTTTTTTTTTATCACAAATATGAGGAAGAATATAAATCGGCCAAAACCGATGAAAAAAAAAACGTTTTTTTGTATTTTTTTTTTTGTCGCAATTCTTTTGTTTATAGCGGCGATCAGAAATGACGCAGCGATGATCAAATACCACCAAAAGAAAGCTCTATTTGTGGGGAAAAAAGGACGCAAATTTAGTCTGGGTACAACGTCGCACGACCACGCAATTGTCAGTTAAAGCGACGCAGTGCCGAATCGCAAAAAGTGCTCTGGTCCTAAAGTGTGAAATCCTTCCGGGGCTGAAGTGGTTATAAGAGGAAAAACAAAATATTTCCTAAATTTAATTACTATTTCCACAGTTGTACCGGCTCCTCTCCTGGCTTACTCTGATTTCGCTGCACACTGTGAGCTTCTCACAACGTGCATTAGAAGCTGGGTGAAGTCAGATAGAGCTCATTTCCTGGCTGGAGGACATCCAGCATCATTTAGTTCTTTCCTCCCCAGCCTGATTGTTCCTTGCCTGCCCCTTTCATTCATTGGATTTTAGTTCTTTCAATCATGGAGGTTCAACATCACACGTGGTCTGCATGCAAACACAGCCTGCCTAGGGGCGCCCGCTGACACCCAGCCATCAACGCATTGTGATATCTGCATAACTCCTCCCACTACTTGCATCAGGGCTCTTCAGAGGGGTACTGAGGTGGGGTGCTGGGCATCTGCGCTTCTCTATGCAATGCAGGTAGATCATGGCTGGTGGCAGGGTGCTGCACGCACAGTGAATTCAAAGTAACCGAGTTTGGGATTCTTTGGGACCAGTAACTGGGTGTACTGCCTCCAGTGGTGCCCCCCCTAGAGGGAGTGTTGTGAATGTGAGTGGCAGATCTGGACTGGCGCTCCCCTGTGTTGCATGTGTCTGAGGTAATAATTGTCTTAAATCTGTAGTGGAATAAAGGACGTGTATCCTTGCGGAGAAAGTGCTCATGTGCTGAAAAACTATATACTGTAAAAAATGTAAATAGTTTAAAATATAGTGTAACCAAGCGTTATAACGTGCAAAGTGCTAGTGCAATAAACAATAATCAGTCAGTGTGTTGTATATATATGTATATAAGTATCTCCTCTAAGTGTACTCAAATTTACAGCAGCAATAAGCTCAAGACCTGGTATATATATATTCCTTTTTCCAATGCTCCCAACAGTTCCAATGCCAATACAATATAAGCTGGTAGGGCTACTTCATAAGCTGGTAAGATCTAAACCGTAAATATAAAAAACTGGTGTCCATATAGTGACTTCCAATTAACCACTAGAGATCCGCGCTATAGACGAAAGACGTCTACAGCGCGGATCTGAATCTCCGGGCGGACGTCCGCCCCTTTACACGCCCCCTGCGCGCACTTGGCGGCAGCGCGCGCTGCGTGGGCGTGCCCGCGGGTCGGGCAGACTCGATGTCCGCTCCTGACCCGCGATCGCCTGCAAAGCTGTAGAACGGGGGAACCGCCGATGTAAACACGGCGGTTCCCCGTTCTGTGAGAGGGGGACAAACAGATCTACTGATCCCTGTCACTGGGATCAGTTATGCGACATCTGCAGAAAGCAGATATCGCGCCTAGAGATCACCAATTAACCTTCAGTGATATACCTGTGGTCAAAAAATATAAATGCCAAATCTAGAATGGTCGAATACTTCATCGGGATGGTCGAATATAACAT
>BLSH010142158.1:14350-49573 GCA_018402905.1 Glandirana rugosa | reverse complement strand
TAAAAATGGGAAATAGGTCGTCCGTGTGTACTCGACGTCATTTTCGCCGTTCAAGATGGATCATTGGATTAAAGTAGTTAAATGCAATAATCCATAGTGATGGGGGAAAATGCAATAATCTATAGTGATGGGGGAAAATGCAATAATCCATAGCGATGGGGGAAAATGCAATAATCCATAGCGATGGGGGAAAATGCAATAATCCATAGCGATGGGGAAAAATGCAATAATCCATAGCGATGGGGAAAAATGCAATAATCCATAGCAATCAATGGAATCTGATTGTTAGGCAGAACGTGCCACTTCTACTGCAGCTCATGTGTGCCTGCTGGATAAAAGGGAAAAAATGCAATAATCCATAGCGATGGGAATAATGCAATAATCCATAGCGATGGGGAAAAATGCAATCAATTGATGAAATTAGGTTACTAGGTAGAACTTGCCGCTTTTACTGCAGCTCATGTGTGCCTGCTGGATAAAGGGTAAAAATGCAATAATCCATAGCGATGGGGAAAAAAGCAATAATCCATAGCGATCAATCGATTGAATCTGGTTGCTAGTTAGAACTTACCGCTTCTATTGCAGCTCATGTGTGCCTGAGGATAAAGTCTTCTGAATTCTTTACCAAAATTTGATCACCATGGGATATGTCAGGGCAGTTGTTGGCCGTCCAAGAGCAGAATGATGGGTATGAAAGTATGTAAAACCTCCTGTTCTATTTTCAGACTCCAATCCCATAGTACCATAAAGTCACTGCTTTGCACACTGATCAGTTTTTTTTTCTTAATTTTTGCGTAAAAAAAGTGGAAGAAAAAGCATGACCATTAAATCCTATAGAACACTTCACAATGGTCAGTTGCAGGTCAGTTGCGTTTTTCAAAGTCCTGCAAGTTGCATTTTTGGTGTATGTTTGTTTGGTGCGGCAAAAAACTGCACCGAAAACACACCTCCCCAATTAAATAAATGAATAATGCACCTGAAATGCACCCGTCATTGCGTTTTTGGTGAATTTTTTGAGTCACATGTCTTTTTTTCACATGTGTAAAACGAACTGGAAACATGGCAAAACAAGATAATAACATGGCAGAAAAAAAAAAAATTTAACACAATTTTGCAACAGAGCAGTGTGGAAGTAGCCTTAGACATATACATTATCTGTTCTGATTACATTTATTGAAGTGTCATTCTGTTGTCTTACTAAGCCCACGCAGAAGGAATACTCAAGCCCTCACTGGGCTGAGACTTTAAATTCAAACAATGACACCATGTATTATTTTATAGGACTTTGTCATCCGGTTACAAAGGGAAAAGCACAGATTTTCTACCACTTTGCAGGTAATTATTACAATATATTAGAAGTGTGTGTATATAATAGACACTTCACATGATCTCTATGTGAAATATTATTTCCTAACTGTAAAAATACAGAAAGCTTTACAGAGTTTCCTATAATAGTTTCCGATTTACAAAAGTTCTGAACTTTTAAAGTGGTAGTAAACCCTCCTATCATTTTCAACCAAGGAAGCTGCCATCTTGGCCTCTGTTTAATCTACAACTGCCATGATGCTGCACATCAGTGTTGCCAACCTACCAGATTGAAATTTACTGGCACAACATCCAAAATTTACTGGCACAGCCAAGTTTTTACTGGCATTTTACAAAAGTTACAAAATTACAGTTTTCAGTGCAAATTTCAGTATTTAGGCTACAAGCAAGGACACTGTGCAAATATCAATGTGATTTAAGGTAGATAGCAAGGTAAAAAAACATATTTCTGTTATTTTCAATATAATAAGGGCAGATTATTTAGTCCATCAGTTTTGTCACCCTGGTCAAATTGTAGAGATTTCCCCTTAATTGCTGTTCCATAACCACCACAGAAAGTGAGGTGAAATCCCTGGTAGCCACCAGGATCACCAGAATTTATGTCCCCACTTCTAAAGACTTCCTGTCTCCATCACCTCCTGCTTTTATCCCTCCAGTCTCCATCCCTCCATCACCCCTAATCTCCATCACACCACCCCCCCGTCTCCATCCCTCCATGACCTCTTGTCTCCATCACATAATCCCCCCCATCACTTCCTGTCACCATCCCTCCATCTCCATCACACCATCCCCATCACCTCCTGTTTCCATTACACCATCCTTCCATTACCTCCTGCCACTCCTGCAACCTTGCTCGTGGCTGTGTGTGAGCAGAGACGGTGTAGGTGTCAAGCAGTCCCACACTCACTGTCCTGACTCTTTTTGGCTGTCTTGAAGAGGAAGGGTACTGCACTCACCACTGTCACCAGGAGGGCTGCAGGGTCAGCCAGAGCAGGGGGGCAGACAGGAATCAGGAGGATCCATCCATCCATGTGGAGCGTCTGCTCCGGTAAGGTGCTGACTGGCAGTGGTACGGCGGGAAAATGCAGTAACATTTGAGGGTGGATGGGCTGGGCAGAGACACTAGCTGGCAGCAGGAGGAGTGGTCGTCCAACTCGTCTCAAGGTCAGGATCGGATCTTCCCGCTCGCCACTCGAGGATTTCCATAATTGCACATGCTCAGCTCTGACCGTAGCTGATGGCTGCCGTTTTTACTGGCACTTTTCAGCTGCTACTGACTTTTACGGACACCCAAAAAACTACCCTGTTTTTACGGGCTGTCCGTAAATTTACGGACGGTTGGCAACACTGCTGCACATGTGATCAGCTATGACATCAGCCATTGGATGGTTTGACAGTTTGGTTTAGAGCACAACCAATGGGATTGTTACATTTCTGGCACGTGCCGAAAATGTAACTGGTTTTTAAGCTGTTAAATGGATGGGTTTAATACCGCTTTAAAGTAGTTCTAAAGGCAGAAGGTGTGTGCGTGTTTTTTTTTTTTTTTAATCATTAATCCATTCTCTGTGTATGTCAATAGATGTATTTATTTTATTTTGTTCAAGTACTTATATGGCACCCTCTATTTACACAGAGCTTTACATATGTATTATACATTCACATCAGTCCCTGCCCTCTAGGAGCTTACAATCTAACTCACATTCATACATACACACACTAGGGCCAATTTAGATAGGAGCCAATTACCTACCAGCATGTCTTTGTAATGTGGGAGGAAACCAGAGTACCCAGGGGAAGCCCACACAGGCACAAGGAGAACATGTAAACTCCATGCAGGTACACATCACCTGGCTCGCGATCAAGCCCATATGAGTGCCCCTATAGTAAGCAGCTTGATATGGGGGCACTCAGGGGGAAAAGCAAGGAGCTCTGGTGGGGACCCAAGATCAAGATCCGGGCTGCTCTGTGCAAAACCACTGCACAGAGGAGGTAAGTAGAACATGTTTGTCATTGAAAGAAAAAATAATTTTCTCCATCACTTTAACAGTTTGAAATTTTAGAGAGTTATCCTATGGATTTCCCAACTGCTTTTCGACTTACTTTGGCATAGGCGACAGTATCTGCCATGTAAATAGCTTTTTGTCAATATATAAAGATATCAAATTATTTTCATCAGTCTGTTTGCTTCCCTTATTTGTTTAAAACGTTGACCATCATAACTTTGCATGCCAAACTTTCCTGAACTGCAGCGGAAAATCTAAGTAACTTTTAGAAGAAAAAAAGAATGAGATTTAAACTGTTAAAAATCTTAGTATGTTATAATTAGCACTTGTTGAAAACATTATATGTGTGACGCGATAATTGGGGATACAACCTTCAACTGTCATGCTTTATTTTCTTAAACTGGGGCTGATTTACTATAGGAGTAGAGAATATTCATATCCTAATCCTACAGTACAGGACATACAGGGTACATATTCATAGACCATGAGTTATAAACAAGCTACTTTCAGGTGATTGGACACTGGCAAAAACTTATTAAAGCCAATCCTAATGAACACTCCTATAACCCCACACACTTCATGAGACTCCGGCTTCTGCTTGTGTCCTCACCTCAAGTGATGGATGTGTTGTGTTTTTTTTTTTAACCATTCTATTTTTTTCCTGACACTTCTAGAACTGACTGAATATTGCCCTGGGCTTTGTAGCAGTTTCCAGATCAGTAACCCTCTGTGTTACAACTTGGGGACCATACCTGGACCCCAATGTGTGGGGCTGGCCTGCAACGTTGCTTAGGGCACTGGACTGCATTATGCATTTGCCTTGGCATGAAGTGCAATGTTAGTAGTTAGTCAAAGGGTGCTATACAGTTCCAGAGCCGTGATCCATTTCCATGGTTCACAAAAGGAAAAAAGTGCTCATGGGAGCCAACAATTTCTTCATGGGAAATATAGTGCTCATTGTATTTTGTCATTTTATAAATTTACTTTCTGGGTAATTTCGCATATTTTTGAATAAACTTTTTTATACTCATTTGCAGTCCTGTAGCTAAGTGAGTGTCTCTATCTGTGGCTCAGTGTGATTGGATGGCATGGATGCAGAGGGGCGGGGGGGTCACTGTGGCGGCGGACGTGACGTAGAACCTTACCGTGCCACGATGAGCGACGGACTGATGGGAACAGGCTCCAGCCCGCTGTCTGCATGCTAATCTCTGCACACTCCTTCCTGCCTGCCTGCCTATTAGATGGGGTAAGTGCGGGACTTGTCCCGACCTCGGGGGGGGTCCTCTGCAAATTACCCCACCTGTGATACTGGCTGCAATGTACCCCACCTGGGATACTGGCTGCAATGTACCCCACCTGTGATATTGGCTACAATTTACCCCCACCCACGTTATTGGCTGCAATGTACCCATACCTGTGATATTGGTGGCAATTTATCCCACCTGTGATACTGGCTGCTATATACCCCACCTGTGATGCTGGGGCTCTATACTGTGTCCTGTGATACTGGCTGCTATATACTCCACCTGTGATTCTGAGCTGTATACTGTATACTGTGATTCTGAGCTGTATACTGTGTCCTGTGATGCTGGGCTGTATACTGTGCCCTGTGATGCTGAGCTGTATACTGTGTCCTGTGATGCTGAGCTGTATACTGTGTCCTGTGATGCTGAGCTGTGTACTCCTGACACAATATGTGGAATACAGGGGACAGAGTGGTTCGATTCTATAAGGGGTGGGGCTTATTAGAAGTAGGAGGGGTCAAAAAGGAAGTGTGGGGCCTAGCGCCCCCCATCCTAAAACTTCACCGGCCGCCACTGGCTTCAAGTTGTTATCTGAGTGGTGTTGGGTTTTGTTACCTTCATTTTTTATGGGCCTGTTGGCAGTTCTGTTGGCTATGTTGTTGCCCACCCTTTAGTTTATTGCTTGAGAATATCCCATGGTCCATGAATACAAGCCCTGTGTGCTGCACTGTGTGATTAAGATAATGGCCAATCCTTATTGTCTCCATAAAAACTAGTCTCACAGAGTGGATGGAGTTACAGTATATATGTGCACTAGGGGCAGCCTTAACAAATGTCTAATTACCAGTGGCGGCTCGTAATGCAGGGTGCAGGGGCGCCACCCCCTTATCCATGCGTCCGGCCCCCTAATCTACATGCAGGGCGCCGGACCCATGGATTCCAATGTTTTTGTTTTTTTTTAAGCACGTGATTAGAGCCAGAGGCTCTGATAGGCTTAATAAAAAGGGTGGGTTTGGGGCGCAGTGCCCACCCAGTTGTGTGACAATATTCACTGTTGCCTTCCTGATTCTCCTCCAATCAGGAAGGACTTATCACCTGACTGGCCGAAAGGAGAAGCGCTCCTATTGGCCGTCTAGGAGAAGGAGGGAGGAGAAAGGAAGGCACCATGATGCCAAGGAGGAGGAGATGCAGGGGAAGCCGTCGCCCGAAGGAAGCAATGCCCGATATATGGGTTAAGTACAGGACTGGTGACCGTCCAACCAACCGACCTGGGGGGGAGGGGGCAGGGAGCCGGTGACCTGACTGGGAGGTTGGCTGTGGGTGGATTATTTGCTGCCCCCCCCCCCCCCAAAAAAAAAAATATACCACTAGCTGCCACTGCTAATCACCTAAGGTAGCCTACATATAACCCATGGTCTGACAACAAATCCTGTACTGTGTAAATATGTCAGGAAGATGGCGCTAACCCTCTGGGTGCTAGTCCTATTTCAGGCTGCACCTAAATATATGACCCTTGTATCTAAACACCATACATGCTGTGCACAACGTAAAAATGTAAAAATGCGTATTACAATATTAATGTGTTGATTATAATCAATATAAAATATCATACAGGTACATCAGAAATGTGCAAAAAATATATGAATAACACCGTCTCAAATAAATATTAAAAAATTATTTGATAAAAAACTTGGTGTATAGTGTCCTTAATCAGCAGAAAATAATAATTATATAATAGTCTCTTCCAGATGCAATAGAAAGTGTTCAGTGACTTTGGTGACAAATCCTCAAAACATGTAAAGTGATCCAGTGCTTCAATCCAGTGCTCCCCTCTTGCACCCCCACTCACCAGAGCTAGGTACCCCTGCAGGGGTAGCTCGCCTATGCTGAATCTTTATCCCCCTTACCTTTTAATCTGTTTTTTAACTGGTTTGGAAATAAATTGTTTTTTGGAATTACACTATATCGGATCTCTTATCCTTTTTATACTCCATACGACTGGAAAGTTTTTCCCACTACTGTGGAGCGTTGCATCAACCTGGAGGAGAGTTGCTGGGAAAGGAAATCAATACGAGGAGCCTGACACTGAGGATCACCACCCGAGCTGACCGGGATAAAGATTCAGCATAGGCGAGTTACCCCTGCAGGGGTACCTAGCTCCGGTGAGTGGGGGTGCAAGAGGGGAGCACTGGGTCACTTTACATGTTTTGAGGATTTGTCACCAAAGTCACTGAACACTTTCTATTGCATGTGGAAGAGACTATTATATAATTATTATTTTCTGCTGATTAAGGACACTATACACCAATTTTTTATCAAAGAATTTTTTAATATTTATTTGAGACGGTGTTATTCATATATTTTTTGCACATTTGCACATTTCTGATGTACCTGTATGATATTTTATATTGATTATAATCAACACATTAATATTGTAATACGCATTTTTACATTTTTACGTTGTGCACAGCATGTATGGTGTTTAGATACAACGGTCATATATTTAGGTGCAGCCTGAAATAGGACTAGCACCCAGAGGGTTAGCGCCATCTTCCTAACATATTATTTACACACGTATTTTTCATTGTGGGAAAGTAGGAGGGCAGCTTCCCCTAATTGAATACTCTATTCCACTATAGCGCGGGACTCCCCTTTGCATACATTCTAAATCCTGTACTGTACTCCAATATAAGGAATTCACAGGTGAGTCAAAATTCCCATTTCTGTAGAGAGTTGTAATGTAGCTGAAGTTGTGCCAAATTTAGCTAACTGACCCCCAGGTCAATTCTGACATTTTTCTCAGACATGTAAAAATCTGCATTTTTTTTTTTTTGCAAGAAAATTATTTCGAACCCCCAAACATTATACAGTATCTCACAAAAGTGAGTACACCCCTCACATTTTTGTAAATATTTTATTCTATCTTTTCATGTGACAACACTGAAGAAATGACACTTTGCTACAATGTAAACTAGTGAGTGTACAGCTTGTATAACAGTGTAAATTTGCTGTCCCCTCAAAATAACTCAACACACAGCCATTAATGTCTAAACCGCTGGCAACAAAAGTGAGTACACCCCTAAGTGAAAATGTCCAAATTGGGCTCAATTAGTCCTTTTTCCTCTCCGGTGTCACATGACTCATTAGTGTTACAAGGTCTCAGGTGTGAATGGGGAGCAGGTGTGTTAAATTTGGTGTTATCGCTCTCACTCTCTCATACTGGTCACTGGGAATTCAACATGGCACCTCATGGCAAAGAACTCTCTGAGTATCTGAAAAAAAGAATTGTCGCTCTACATAAAGATGGCCTAGGCTATAAGAAGATTGGCAAGACCCTGAAACTGAGCTGCAGCACGGTGGCCAAGACCATACTGCGGTTTAGCAGGACAGGTTCCCCTCAGAACAGCGCCTCACCATGGTCGACCAAAGAAGTTGAGTGCACATGCTCAGCGCCATATCCAGAGGTTGTCTTTGGGAAATAGACGTATGAGTGCTGCCAGCATTGCTGCAGAGGTTGAAGGGATGGGAGGGTCAGCCTGTCAGTGCTCAGACCATATGCCGCACACTGCATCAAATTGGTCTGATTGGCTGTCGTCCCAGAAGGAAGCCTCAAGAAAGCTCACACAGGCTAAGGACATGGATTACTGGAACCATGTCCTGTGGTCTGATGAGACTAAGATAAACTTATTAGGTTCAGATGGTGTCAAACGTCTGTGGCGGCAACCAGGTAAGGAGTGCAAAGACAAGTGTGTCTTGCCTACAGTCAAGCATGGTGGTGGGAGTGTCATGGTCTGGGGCTGCATGAATGCTGCCAGCACTGGGGAGCTACAGTTCATTGAGGGAACCATGAGTGCCAACATGTACTGTGACATACTGAAGCAGAGCATGGTCCCCTCCCTTCGGAGACTGGGCTGCAGGGCAGTATTCCAACATGTAACAGTGTATGGATGTATCCTCGCGCTACTACAGTTACACACTGGGGGTAGAGCTAGGCTGCAGCTGCACCTAATATCTGACAATATAATGAGATCTAAAGAGAAAATAGTAGTACTGCGCAGCCTCCTACAGTGTGCTATAATGTGAACCTTGCCCCTGGTAGTTCTGGGGCGTATTTCCACACAATATATTCTTATTACCAGTGATCTACTTCGATCATGTGTGATAAGGATAAAATCCAAATAACTTCTACAGTGAGCCTTACTGGCTTAAATTGGTGATATTAGACACGTATAAAATGCAAATAGTAGTAGGTGACATCGTGATAAAGTGATAAAATATATCATAAATATATAAAATCAAATAAACTTTAGTAATGCAATATAAATACTGTCAAGTGCAAAAGTATCAAGCATCAAGTAAAAATGTCCTTTTTTCAAATCAAGTGGTAAAGTGATGAATAAGTGACTTGTGCTCCAAAGTTCATAAAAACAATTTGTGCTCCAAAGCTAGCTGGTGTGAGAAGCCTCTTTGTGCAGGGGGGGTGGTTGATAACCCCAAAAAGGTTTTTTTCTTAAGGTGCTTCAACTGGGTTAGTGCTCACAGAACTCTCACCTGAGCAGGTTAGGACCTGTGCGCATCAAGGTTTCTTTGCGGGTTCCACTCTTCCAATTTGGGGTGCGTTTTTCCTCTCTGATAGATGTGGGACGAATAAGCTGGGTTTGTAGTCTCCTTTTAGTCCACTAACTAAAAGACGCCCAATCACTAGTGAACCTAGAAAAAAATGGCCATTTTTCTCTAGGTTCACTAGTGAGTGGGCGTCTTTTCTCGGCTCGTCTGGCAGAAGCGCCATATAGTGGACTAAAAGGAGACTACAAACCCAGCTTATTCGTCCCACATCTATCAGAGATATAGATTCGCTTGTCTCTTCCCGCATGCATAATGTTTGGAGTAAGGAGCGCATAGAAGGAGTCGAACGACCAGTGGGTCGTACTGCTTGCTTATACGGAAGGATTTCGATCGGAGGAAAAACGCACCCCAAATTGGAAGAGTGGAACCCGCAAAGAAACCTTGATGCGCACAGGTCCTAACCTGCTCAGGTGAGAGTTCTGTGAGCACTAACCCAGTTGAAGCACCTTAAGAAAGAAACCTTTTTGGGGTTATCAACCACCCCCCTGCACAAAGAGGCTTCTCACACCAGCTAGCTTTGGAGCACAAATTGTTTTTATGAACTTTGGAGCACAAGTCACTTATTCATCACTTTACCACTTGATTTGAAAAAAGGACATTTTTACTTGATGCTTGATACTTTTGCACTTGACAGTATTTATATTGCATTACTAAAGTTTATTTGATTTTATATATTTATGATATATTTTATCACTTTATCACGATGTCACCTACTACTATTTGCATTTTATACGTGTCTAATATCACCAATTTAAGCCAGTAAGGCTCACTGTAGAAGTTATTTGGATTTTATCCTTATCACACATGATCGAAGTAGATCACTGGTAATAAGAATATATTGTGTGGAAATACGCCCCAGAACTACCAGGGGCAAGGTTCACATTATAGCACACTGTAGGAGGCTGCGCAGTACTACTATTTTCTCTTTAGTATTCCAACATGATAACGACACCAAACACACCTCCAAGACGACCACTGCCTTGCTAAAGAAGCTGAGGGTAAAGTTGATGGACTGGCCAAGCATGTCACCAGACTTAAACCCTATTGAGCATCTGTGGGGCATCCTCAAATGGAAGGTGGAGGAGCACAAGGTCTCTAACATCCACCAGCTCCGTGATGTCGTCATGGAGGAGTGGAAGAGGACTCCAGTGGCAACCTGTGAAGCTCTGGTGAACTCCATGCCCAAGAGGATTAAGGCAGTGCTGGAAAATAATGGTGGCCACACAAAATATTCACACTTTGGGCCCAATTTGGACATTTTTACTTAGGGGTGTACTCACTTTTGTTGCCAGCGGTTTAGACATTAATGGCTTTGTGTTGAGTTATTTTGAGGGGACAGCAAATTTACACTGTTATACAAGCTGTACACTCACTACTTTACATTGTAGCAAAGTGTCATTTCTTCAGTGCTGTCACATGAAAAGATAGAATAAAATATTTACAAAAATGTGAGGGGTGTACTCACTTTTGTGAGATACTGTATATGCCCTAGAGAATAAATTTGCGTAGCGGTTTTTCAAATGCAAATTTTTTAGAAAAAATGCATTTATTGAATTTTAGCGAACACAAACACAATATATTACGCAATTTTTAAGTAAAAATACAAAACACAAGGTTACACCAAGAAAATAAACACCAAAAATATCAGGCTTTAAAATTGTGCACAACCGTAAAATGGCAGTGATGCTTTAAAAACCTTTACAGGTTACCAGTTTAGAGTTGCACAGGAGATCTGGCACTAGAATTATTGCTCTCGCTTGTGTGATAGCCATTTACATAAGCGCGTGGGACCTACGTGCGCATTCACATTTTATTTAAATTTATTTTTTTCCTCTGCACTTTTAATTTTTTTTTTTATGATCAACTTTATTGTTATCACAACAACATCCCTTGTGATAGCATGGGCCATGACCGATCCTCTTTATGGAGAGATCTGGTGTCTATTAGACCCCAGATCTCTCCTCTGGCCTCCAATGCATCTGATCTAACCAAGATCAGTTTGGTCATATGCTGTACAAGCTGGTAACAGCGTGTAAGTAAATAAACAAACTGAAACTGGAAGTTACAAAATCCTCATCTCCTTAGGTTTCTGTCATAAAAGAAGCGTGGACACTTCAGTTCCTTCCACTTCTCCTAGGGAATGGGACCTGACCAGTTGAATCAGTGCTGGGCTCCCTGATGGGATGGTAGAGCCTGGGAAAAGCTGCGGGAGAGGGGGGACCCAATTCAACTGCCTGTAACAGTGACCAAGTGGCTGTATAGCCACTTGCATCACTTTTACATAAAAGAGAAGCACCAGATCTAAAGAATGGTGCCAGAGCATGACTGTGGCTGCAGCCATAATCCTAGTATACCGCTTCAACCTGAGGATGTATATATACAGCCTACAGGTGGGAAGTGTTAAAGTGGTTGTCAACCCGTGACAACCACTTTAACCTACAGTAAAGCCTATAATAAGGCTTACCTGTAGGTTCCCTGCATATCTCCCAAAACTGCACGGTTTAGGAGATATACAGTGTACTCGCATTGCCCGCTGTGCCGTTTCTTCACTTTGTACGTGCCGTGACTGGCGGCTCCTGCGCGCATGCGTGGGAGTGACATCACGTGACTCCAGCCAGTCACAGAGCCGGAGTCGCGGCCCCGGAAGGAAGAGGGGCAGAAGATGGACACTGCCTGCACAGAGGACATCGCAAGCTTTGTTTGCAGGTAAGTGACACATAATGGGCTACTATGCGATGCATAGTAGCCTATTATGCTTTTACTTTGCAGGGGAATATAGAGGAATAGAGGAAGTAAACCCCATCAGGGTTTACTTCCTCTTTAATCATCCAATCACGTAAGAGCAAAAAAATCTGTTTTTATTTTTTTACTATCTTTACATGTGATTGGGTAGTCTTTGCAAACTGAGATTTCATTTTGTCTAACTTCATTCACAAGTAAGTGTCCAATTCTCTCACCAGGTGTTTTTTTCATATGAAAACTCAAAAAACATGGAAACCATTGAAAAGGAATTTGAGAAATTCTTAGAGCAACAGGTAACAAAACAGAACATTCATTACCTGATATTCCTATATCTTTTTTTGTTTATGAATATTCAATATTTACCAATAGAATATTGGTGTGACAAATACTCTCTCAGACCCTGAACAGAAATTTTCCTGCTCCGGGACATCAATCTAAGCACTAGCAGACTGAAAGTGATCATAACTGGGGCGGGTTAATTGAGCAATTTACACATACATGTAGCATAGCCGCCACCATGTGTTTTGATGTAAATACACAAAGTTCACAGCATCTGCTGTTGTGATTATGACTTCTAAAAATTTCTATATCTATCACTCGCTGCCCCTCTCAGACAGGAATGTAACAGAGTTTACACCATAACAATGGCATCAAAGAAGTTGAGTTCATAACTTCTAGTTCAAGAATTCAGAAATTTAGCTTAATGATTTCTAAAGAAAAAAGTGAAGAAAATATTTACCGAAAAAAGCAAACACAGAAATAAGCCACAGTAAAATATAAAAGTTTTATCACTCCAAAATATTTAAAGTGATACTAAAGTTAAAATAGTTTTTTTTTTTTTTTTTTACCTTAATGCATTCCTTTCATGAATCCCCATTCTCTCCATACAGTTTGTGGTTTCAGACCTAATTATTGTAACACCCGAAGCTTAGACATGTCCTGTTTGCGCACATGTGTCGAAACAAGGCCTGCAGGCTGAATCCTGCCTGCCAGGTGATTTCATGTGGCCCTCGCACCCAGTTGTGGCCCATCGATTAGGGGCGCCCCCCCATTCATGCGTCTGGCTCCCTGATCTACATACAGGGTGCCAGACTATAGATTACAATGGGGGGGGGTGTTTTTTTGAAGCACGTGCTTAGAGCAGAGGCTTTAATAGGCTTCAGAAAAAGGGTGGGCTCGGGCGAAGAGCATTGCAACCCAATCCCACCCAGTTGTGTGACAATAGCAAATTAATATTCTCTATTTTCACGCTAAATTTCCTCCCCGCCGATCAGGAAGCGGGTTGTAATACCCATTTCTTGATTGCCCAAAATGCCAGGCAACCCTATTGAATGCCTAGGAGGAGAGAGGAGATTCACTGCGGAAGCTGCCGTGCTGGAGGAGAGAACACCGGAGCCGCTGCCTGTCACCTGCCACCTAGATGGGGTAGGCCATGCTTGAAGAGAGAACACCGGAGCTGCCACCCACCACCTAGATGGGGTCTGCCGTGCTGGAGGAGAGAACACCTGAGCCGCCACCCACCACCAAGATGGAGTTCGCTGTGCTGGAGGAGAGGACACCGGAGCTGCTGCCCGCCACCTAGATGGGGTCTGCCGTGGTGGAGGAGAGGACACTGGAGCTGCTGCCCGCCACCTAGATGGGGTCTGCTGTGGTGGAGGAGAGGATACTGGAGCCACTGCTGCAGCCCGCCACCTAGATGGGATAAGCGAGCGGGGGGTGATTGTTTGCCGCCTCAAAAAAAAAAACACCAGCCACCACTGCTCGCACCTCTCCTGCATTTGTGGCACCCCCCCTCGTCTCCAACCCCACCTTGTCTCAGCAGTTGGCAGCAGAGAGGAGGACAGAACTATTTCCTCCCACAGATCCTCTCTGTGCAGCCGCAGTATACATACAGTATCTCACAAAAGTGAGTACACCCCTCACATTTTTGTAAATATTTTATTCTATCTTTTCATGTGACAACACTGAAGAAATGACACTTTGCTACAATGTAAAGTAGTGAGTGTACAGCTTGTATAACAGTGTAAATTTGCTGTCTCCTTAACAAAAGTAAGTATACCCCTAAGTTAAAATGTCCAAATTGGGCCCAATTAGCCACTTTCCCTCCCCAGTGTGATGTGACTCGTTAGTGTTACAAGGTGTCAGGTGAGAATGGGGAGCAGGTGTGTTAAATTTGGTGTTATCGCTCTCTCATGCTGGTCACTGGAAGTTCAACATGGCACCTCATGGCAAAGAACTCTGAGGATCTGAAAAAAAGAATTGTTGCTCTACATAAAGATGGCCTAGGCTATAAGAAGATTGCCAAGACACTGAAACTGAGCTGCAGCATGGTGGCCAAGACCATACAGGGGATTAACAGGATAGGTTCCACTCAGAACAGCGCCTCGCCTTGGTCGACCAAAGAAGTTGAGTGCACATGCTCAGTGTCATATCCAGAGGCTGTCTTTGGGAAATAGACGTATGAGTGCTGCCAGCATTGCTGCAGAGGTTGAAGGGGTGGGGGGGTCAGCCTGTCAGTGCTCAGACCATACGCCGCACACTGCATCAAATTGGTCTGCATGGTTGTCGTCCCAGAAGGAAGCCTCTTCTAAAGATGATGCACAAGAAAGCCTGCAAACAGTTTGCTGAAGACAAGCAGACTAAGGACATGGATTACTGGAACCATGTCCTGTGGTCTGATGAGACCAAGATAAACTTATTTGGTTCAGAAAGTGTCAAGCGTGTGGCGGCAACCAGGTGAGGTGGGAATGTCATAGTCTGGGGCTGCATGAGTTTTGCCAGCACTGGGGAGCTACAGTTCATTGAGGGAACCATGAATGCCAACATGTACTGTGACATACTCAAGCAGAGCATGATCCCCTCCCTTCACAGGGCAGTATTCCAACATAATAACGACCCCAAACACACCTCCACGACCACCACTGCCTTGCTAAAGAAGCTGAGGGTAAAGGTGATGGACTGGCCAAGCATGTCTCCAAACCTAAACCCTATTGAACATCTGTGGGGAATCCTCAAATGGAAGGTGGAGGAGCGCAAAGTCTCTAACATCCACCAGCTCAGTGATGTCATCATGGAGGACTGGAAGAGGACTCCAGTGGCAACCTGTGAAGCTCTGGTGAACTCCATGCCCAAGAGGGTTAAGGCAGTGCTGGAAAATAATGGTGTCCACACAAAATATTGACACTTTAGGCCCAATTTGGAAATTTTCACATAGGGGTGTACTCACTTTTGTTGCCAGCGGTTTAGACATTAATGGCTGTGTGTTGAGTTATTTTGAGGGGACAGCAAATTTACACTGTTATACAAGCTGTACACTCACTACTTTACATTGTAGCAAAGTGTCATTTCTTCAGTGTTGTCACATGAAAAGATAGAATAAAATATTTACAAAAATGTGAGAGGTGTACTTATTTTTGTGAGATACTTTACTGTACATTGCGTAAACATCGTCCACTGCTTCCACAAGCAAGAAACTGGTCCAGATGGCCATGTCATGAGGATGATGTCAGTCTGGAGGAGTGGGCATTTCTAGGAAAGCTGCATTTGCATGCATGCTGGAAAGTTTTTAGAAGTGAAAGTTACAAAGTAAACGATTGGGGAAAAGATTAGCATGGTCCATGGAGGTCTGGCATAGAGACACTTTCTTTGAATTCACATTTAAATTGGTTCTAAAGGCTCAGTGTTTTTTTACCTTAATGCACTGTGTTAAAAAAAAAAAACTTCTGTGTGCAGCTCCCTCCACAGCCCCTAATACTCACCTGAGCCCCCTCTCGATCCACCGATGTGCGCAAGAGCCATGGCCCACAGGGGACTCACTCCTTATTTGCTGAGGCAGCAGCGGGAGCCAATGGCAATTGCAGCCAGTGAGCCAATCAGGAGAGGGAGGGGGTGGGATTAAGCCACAACTCTGTGTGTGAATGGACACTGATTGGGTGCCCCCAGAGCAAGCAGCTCTTGGCAGGAGGGAGGGGCCAGGAGCGCTGGTGGGGGACCCAAGAAGAGGAGGATCAGGGCTGTTACACAGAGCAGGTAAGTATAACATGTTTGTTATTAAAAAAAAAACAAAAAAAAACTTTAATATCACTTTAACAGCTCTGTATGTACAGGAAGGGGCACCTATATCATCAGCTGATTTCTCAGGAGGTTCCAGCTACTTTCATTACCCCTCATCTAATTAACTGCCTCCACCCAAAGCAAGAAGGCAGAGCTAACACTACTGGATCCACCTGGGAGATAGAGGAGCAGAGGTATCTCCACTAATCCATAGGTCCCAGTCAAAACAGCTTAGAAGATCTTGGGGAAAGAAAGGGTGGTCACCCTCAGAAGTGTTTGGAATTCTAATTTGGGAACATGCTGATGGATAATCTTTAGCAGACTAACCAAGTATGAAAACTTCCCCTTTTCAGAGCTCCCCAATCGGTATTTCTCAGCTGCAATGTTTTCAGTCCAACTACATTCTTGCCTGAGCCCACCGCTGAATCAGAAGAGGAAGAGACATGTGCCTGCCTTCAGGTCCCAAGCAGGGTTGCCAACCGCCAGTAAATTTACTGACAGTTTGTAAAAATCAGTGATTTTTACAACCGTCTATAAATATCAGGGTCTGATAATTTGTCATGCTGTGCTGACTTTTTAAGTGTAAACCGGGCAAATGATTTGATATGGGTATTGTCAGTGTTTCCATATTGTATTTAAATATCAATTGTCTTAGTTTTTAATAGGAGTTCTGTTATTTTTCAGGTTGCCAGTAAAAAAATGATCTCCGCCAGTAATTTTCCCATGTTTTGCCAGTAAAAAATGCTGCGGGAGGTTGGCAACACTGGTCCCAAGCATGCCTTTCACATTCCCCCTCATCATCATGTAGATGAATTAATTGCTGAGCTGACATTTTATGTACAGTAGATCGATCTGGACACCATGGTGACCAGAGCACCTATGTAATGGTTGACCGGCAGGCTGTAGTTAAAGCGGACCTAAATCCTCCGACCCTTTAGGCCTCGTTAACACAGGGCGTTTTTTGATGTTTTTATAGCAGCTGTTTTTAGCTTCAGACATTTTCTACAGTCAATAAACCCTCCATCATGTTATCCTGTGTGTCCATGCCCACATAGGCTGTTATCAACTGTTTTGGGCAGGGGCATTTTTGAGCTGTAAAAAAAACCCCAATACTAGTGGGCTCTGAGAGACATTTTTCAGCTGTAAAAACGCCCAAAAACGCGTCTCACCAAAGTTTTTTTGATGTTTGTGATCCATAGAAAACAAAAAAACGCTCAAAAACTCTAATGCAATAAAGCTCAAAAAAGCTGAGAAACTCACAATAAAGCTACTGAAGTTTTTAGGATGTCCTGTATGCATGAGGCCTTACAGCCAAGGGGGTTGCCATCAGGGGAGGGCTGGGCCACGGGGCAGGGTGGCAATTGCCCCCCAGGCCATCCCAACGTACATTTGAAAAGGCTGGCGACCATTGCCCGCTGACAATATTTTCTTTTTGTGGAGGAAGTAGGGGCCAGGGGCGTGGGACTTCGTATGACAGCGTCCGCACCAGGTAAGCAGGAGATCCCCGCTCTTTGTAATCCGGCGCCTCTCCTCTCTCTGCATTGCAGGCTGCTTTGGATGGGCACTGGTGAGGCTGCATTGATGGGTACTGATCAGGCTGCATTGATGGGCACTGATGAGGCTGCATTGATGGGCACTGATCAGGCTGCATTGATGGGCATTGATGAGGCTGTATTGATGCATTAATTTTGTTAAACCTCCTTTGTTGCTATTAACATTAAATTATGTTACCACATTGTATCATATTTGTCTTGCTTCATAACATCAATATCCGTTATAAAACCTGGTGGGCATGGATGGTGAGCTGATTCGGTGGTTCAATGGGCCACTTGACTAAACTTGCCCCCCAGGCCTAAGGCTGCCAGCCCTCTCCTGGTTGCCATCTTGGTCTCTCTTTGATCTGCAGTGACCATGGTGCAATTAATTTCAGTTAATTTCTTTTGGCCGCCCTACATGCAAAAAGCACACAAAAGTGCATGACCCTTGTAAAAAAAAATCATTCAGCACCAAAACTAATGGTACTTTGTTACCATACATTGTGCACATGTGCAGGTGCGTAAGGGTATGATAAAAAAAAAAAAAACGAATGGCACCACTGTGTGCTTGCAAAAGGGCAGATTTTGCACACATTCATGTAACTCACAAATGTGAACTTGGCCTTAAAGTGTTACTAAACCTAAAAATGTTTTTTACCTTAGTGCATCTCTTGCATTACAGTAAAAAAACATTTTTAGTTTCTCTGTGCCCCCTCCCTGTGTGATGGGGAAGAGAGGGGAGAAGAGATCAGCACTATGCACGGCTGCCTCTATTCTCCCCTTACTTCCTCTTTACACTGCATTGGAGCAGCAGCAGGAATCACTGGCTCTTGTTGCTGTCAATCAGAGGAAGTTGGGGGCGGTCCCACTGTGTAAGTCTATGGAGCGCGGCTCCATAGACACACGGCTCGGGAGCGGCTGGCTATGGTAGTCCCGCAGAAGAAGAGGAGCCGCCGAGATCACCGCCGGGGACCCCAGAAGAGGAAGATCGGTGCCGCTCTGAGCAATACCACTGCACAGAGCAGGTAGGTATGACATCATGGGCGTCCGCAGATAGGGGCAAGGGGGGGCAATTGCCCCCCCGTGGAATCAGCGATCGCATCGGGGGTTGCCCACTAGGTCCTTATCCTCTTGGTCTATGTATGAAGTCTCTGATCGTCTCGTGTGCCATGTCCACAGTCTCAGACCATCTCCTGTAGTATGTCTGCAGTGTCTGACCATCTCCTGTATCATGTCTGCAGTCTCTGATGATCACCTGTAGTATGTCTGCAGTCTCTGATGATCACCTGTAGTATGTCTGCAGTGTCTGATCATCTCCTGTACTATGTCCGCAGTCTCTGACTTTCTCTTGTACTATGTCTGCAGTCTCTGACCATCTCCTGTACTATGTCCGCAGTCTCTGACCATCTCCTGTGCTATGTCTGCAGTCTCTGACCATCTCCTGTACTATGTCTGCAGTGTCTGACCGTGATAATGTGATAATGTCAAAAAGCGGCATAGCATGGGTGACCTTAAAATTATGCCCCCCCTGAAAAAAATTTTGCGGACGCCCATGTATGACATGTTTGTTATTTTAATTGAAAAAAAAAAAAAAAAGAGTTTAGTAACACTTTAAACCAATTGTTATTATTATATGCCGTGTTTTGTCGCGTTAGGCCCCTTCCACACGGGGCGGGCTGCAGCTGCGATCCGCTTGCTCAGCAGGGAATCTGTCAGCTGATCCCCGCTGAGCATGCAGATGGCTGGTCTGTGTGACATGAACACAGCCCGCTCTCCTCTCCATTTTCCGTTTACACCCGACTGCCATCCAATCCGATTGACGGAAGGCGCTCCCCATCCGTCTTTTTGGCAGATTGGATCGGATTGCATGTAGGCGGGTGTAAACAGATGCATATCCGTTTACACCCGCCGCTCCATAGAGAAAAATGTAAATTCCGATCAGGTCTGCCTAAAAAACGAACAGGCGGACCCGATCGCAACGTCTGTGTGAAAGGGGCCTTGTGTGTTTTTGCACCCAGTACACATCAGGAGACTTTGACATTTGTTTCTCTGCCCCTTGAATAAGAGGTTCTGACGTCATAGTAGGGAAGTGGTCATAGTCATAGGTCATAGTAGTGGAGCTGATAAAGAAAATATTATATGTTTTCTGAATAGTTAAATGGCAGTATTAACCCCTTCCTTCCTAAAGAGTAAAACAAATGTAAATAAGCAAGACAAAAGGGAAGGCACACACACCTAATGCATTACCATAAATAATGTAATGTAAATAAAAGAGTTGAAAGTGGATACTCACATAATTGGTGTCACTGAGCCATGAGAAAACAAGACATGCTAAAATCAGAGCACAAGGCAGGGTAAAAACTGACGCGTTTCGGGGGCGCGCCTTGGTAGCTCTGAGGAAGGGGGTGCTCCCCGAAACGCGTCAGTTTTTACCTTGCCTTGTGCTCTGATTTTAGCATGTCTTGTTTTCTCATGGCTCAGTGACACCAATTTTGTGAGTATCCACTTTCAACTCTTTTATTTACATTAAATTATTTATAGTAATGCCCTAGGTGTGTGCGCCTTCCCTTTTGTCTTGTTTTTTTAGTTACTTTCGGATTATCCCATCCGAGGAGGGCAGCATTCATCTGGTGTTTTATCCATTTGTATCCTGGTTGCCTGCCATCATGAAGGACCTTTAGCGCTGGAAATGCAAATTTTTCCTTGTATGGAAAACAAATCTAAATGCCTAAGCACAATTTTGCAACTTTGACATGATTTAGTAAAACTGTAAATATCATCACAACAACTTAGTGTATCCAGGTGGATTATACCTTGTTTTTTTCAGGGAAATTTGGATTTCTTTTGGCTGGTAAATGCCAATGGATATCTCCTGTGGGTTTTTTTTCTCCTCTTATCAAAGGAAAACTGGCCCAAAATAGTAAACATGTTTTTAAATTTAGCTGTATATTTCTTGCTATTATCATCATTTACCACCAAAGAACAACCCAAAATAAATTCTCCTGCCGCTGATGATCACAGTGATACCACATATGTGTATGGTAGTTGTTGTTTGTTTCTGGGCTGCAATTCGGGTACAATGGTGCACATTTTGCATTTTTTTTAAATCCTGCCTAAAACACACCGACACTAACACCAATTGAATTTTTATTCATTTATGACCTATTTTTATCTTTGTTTTTAATTCTTTATTTTTAATTTTTTTTTTTTTTGCACACTTGGGTTCGTTTACATTTCCTCTCCTGCAAGAAGAGAAAGATCCAATGTATCTTTAACTTCCTTCAGAAGAGGAAGTACAGTAAACACAGGGTGGGCTATCAGTGACTGATCAGAGGCTATCACAGCGATCAGGTGAACCGGAACTGACAATCCCCGGTCCCGATTGTTAGTAAGAGACACGGGGCACTCAGCGAGAGCCCATTCTCTGTGTTGGGAGCACGCTGCCAGTACAAAGGGAGATATGCATATATGCGGCCCCATGGAAAAAAGCCCACTTCCGTGAGGCCGCATATATGTGTGCGGTTGGCAGGAAGGGGTTAAATTATATATGCTAATGATGGTATAGGTGACAGGTCCTCCTGCTAAAACTTCTACTTTGAGATGTTATTGGAACAATGAGCTCAGAATATGAAGATTTAATGGTAACATTGGGCATTTCTGCAAGTTGGTCAACTGTTCCATAATAACAGTAATGTTTCTTGCATGGGCGTCCGCAGAAATTTTTTCAGGGGGGGGCATCATTTTAAGGTCACCCATGCTATGCCGCTTTTTGACATTATCACGGTCAGAGACTGCAGACATAGTACAGGAGATGGTCAGAGACTGCAGACATAGTACAGGAGATGGTCAGAGACTGCAGGCATAGCACAGGAGATGGTCAGAGACTGCAGACATACTACAGGAGACGGTCAGACACTGCAGACATAGTACAAGAGACAGTCAGAGACTGCGGACATAGTACAGGAGATGATCAGACACTGCAGACATACTACAGGAGATCGTCAGAGACTGCAGACATACTACAGGAGATCGTCAGAGACTGCAGACATACTACAGGAGATGGTCAGAGACTGCAGACATACTACAGGAGATCATCAGAGACTGCAGACATACTACGGGAGATGGTCAGAGACTGCAGACATACTACGGGAGATGGTCAGAGACTGCAGACATACTACAGGAGATCGTCAGAGACTGCAGACATACTACAGGAGATCGTCAGAGACTGCAGACTTACTACAGGAGATGGTCAGACACTGCAGACATAGTACAGGAGATGGTCTGAGACTGTGGACATGGCACACGAGACGATCAGAGACTTCATACATAGCCCAAGAGGATAAGGACCTAGTGGGCAACCCCCGATCCGATCCCTGATTCCAGGGGGGGCAATTGCCCCCCCTTGCCCCTATCTGCAGACGCCCATGGTTTCTTGTAGATGTAGCGTCCTCCTCTAGTTAGGCTGCTGGGCTAAATGTAGCTGTTGGCTTCACTGTAGTGAGTGGAGCTGTGATCTATTGTTTTTGTCTGGTCAGGGCTGCTTCTGTGAGAAGCTTCCAGAATATAGGGCAGGGAGGATCAAATATTCAGTTAGGGATATTTAGCATGCCTCATTGAATACAGAAGGTGGCTGGGAAGGTGATAAACATTTGGAAGGCCTGGGTAGAGTATTCTTCCCCCTGATAGGAGGGTTCCAGTTCTCCTAGGAGGCAGTTATAGTGATTGAAGAATTTCAGTTTGGGACTCGGCAGATGCTGAGCTGAGGTCATGGAGAAGACTACTAATGGATTATTTTCTAGAGGGCACTACCCTGAAGGGCACTGCATGGAACTGTGTCTTTGAATGGCAGCCACTGTACTATTTTGGGAGAACCTGTGTATTCTCAGAGGCCCCTCTGGGGTTGAGCGCTACATAAGGCTTGCGTAAACACTAAGTACATTTTTTAGGGAGGTCTTACATGGAAATGGCCTTCAAAAGGCTTGTGATCTCTGTGATGATGTTGGGTTTGGCACAATAATTTATGTATGCCAAACTTCCACAGTCTGTGCTCATCCCCATTCCTAGTCTTTTTAACGGGTGGCCCGTCCATTGTGTGCGCACGGGCAACCCCCCATCAATGCCCCACTGCCCTCCCTATCCATGTGCCCGGCATCCTGAAACAAATCCTATGGAGGGGGTGGGAGGGGGGAGTGGTTTTTGAAGCACTGATTAGAGCCAGAGTCTCTAATAGGCTTCAAAATAGGGTGTTGCGTCCGGATCCCACCCAGGTGTGTTGCAATAGTGAATGAATGTTCGCTGTTGCAACATTGATCCTCCTCCCGGCCAATCGAGAAGTGGGTCTGATACCCTTCACCCGATTGGCTGAAAGGACAGGTGATCCTATTGGACGCCTAGTAGGCTGGCCGATGCCTGGATGCCCGCAGATGCCCACAGCCTAGATGGGGTTAGTGCTGGTTAGTCCACTGGGGAAGGGGGGGTTTGAGGTGCCGTGCGGGGGGGGGGGGTGGTTGTTTGCCGCCCCTCCAAGCAAAAACCACCAGCCGCCACTGCTTTTTAACTTTCAATATTTTTTATCTTTTTTTTTTCCAATGAGAAGTATACAATAAGATCATGAAATACAGATGCATAAGGTCATAAGCAAGGCCTGTTAGTATATTAGGCTACAGTTTAGTAACACTACAAAGGTGACAGATGTTATATGAGGTAATACATCATAACAATTGATACATGACATAAGTACATTTGAGAATCTGTAAAGCATAGGTTCACTCAATTCAGATATGAATCTTTATGATGCTCAAGGGAAGGGGATCTCCTGGAGAGACCATCTGACCATCCCAATCATGCTGTGGTCAGGTCAGAATCTCCGGAGTACCTCATAAACCGTTAACTATATAAACAAGATTAAAAGGTCTAACCAACAAGAAGGTTATTTTAGTTATACTCAAAAATTTCCGGTAAAGCATTCTGTGGAACCTCCAATAAGTGAACCTGTTCATACTTTACTTTTTTAAGCAAAGTGATAGCTTTCTGTTAGTCATAGGCTTCTACTGGTCCTCTTAGCTTAATTGGAACTAATTAGAAATAATACAACATCCCCTCTGTAGAGGGACAGGAGGAGAAAATCCAAAGTTTATATGTATTATAGTTTTGGAGAGAAAGAATAGGTAGGGTGTTGGGTAGAAGTTAAGACAAGAGAACAGAATAATAGGAGAGTAAAAAAAGTAGTAGAGTAGATGAGAAAAAGTCATGCCTGGATGGAGGTGCCACAACTCACTGGTCGCCAATGCTTTTTAAAACATTTTACTTAACATTGCATCTTCCTTTTCTAAACAAAAACATTAATTGTGAGCAAAGGTTGTTTGTCATTGTCACTTACCAAGCACTAGCCTGTCAATGAACATGTACAACTTTCCTCAGACCACTCTACTCTGCAATTGTTGGACATGCCTATTCCCTGCCCACCCACTCCCATACCTGCAAACAGACTGAATGTAATTTCCATAGAACACGCCCAGTTGTCCATCTATGATCGTCCTAAAACAAGTTCCTTTGATCAGACGTGTTAAGTGGAATCATGGGAAATGAAATCTCTATGGGAGAAGCAGCAGCAAACTTATCAGAAATGAGGGGCTAGCTCTGTGATACTCCTCCTAGAAATCAGTATTGAGATCCTGTAGTTGAAGCATGTAAGGGTGATAATAGAGGACAATTCTAGGTTGGGTGAGAATCATGATGAAAATTAGTTTTATGTGGAGTAATGTGACACCTCTTTGTCAGGTGGGTCCTCGGGAGACCAAGGGACACTCTCGGATACCAGTGACCTATTGGTGTATTGGGAGCAGTTTAAATATAAGGCTACAGTAAATAACCATTGAACCTCTTATCTCGATTTGGCTATCCATTTGACTGTTGGCTGCCTGGAGATATTCTTATTGCCATTTAATATAATGGGAACATTCATTAGCACTGATGTATCCTTCATATGTGAAGCGTATTGTGTTTTCCAACATACTACATGTGTCCTTTGGTGGCATTTTCTAGTCTTCTCTATTCCCACAGACTGCTATCCTTGTTTTGGGATCCAATATGTGTCTCCTCATAGCCTGGCATAGCCTGAGCTGACATGATGTGTTCAATAGGCTTTGAGTCGGATGAAGAAACACTGAAACCCTGAAGTGGCGAAACGCATAGGATTTCTTCAACCTATCTGACTGTTGCTATTTGTGTTTTTTATGTACAGTGGGCGTATATTGCCCACTTTTATGTACAGCATTTTTAGAATATATTTTGGTGATCTTAGACATCCTAAGAAGCCGTTGCTAAACACCCATGATTTCCTATCTTTCTATTTTTTAATGTGACACATGCTGCCTTTATTTGTACTCTAGCTCACCTGTTCCTTTTGCAAATGTTGGTCTTGGTTGCACCAAATTTTCTATTTCCATACCAACCTGGACAAATACAACATGTTATCATTTCACTGTCCTTTTCTCCTACAGCTCCCTGCTTCTCCGTTAAAGGTCTTCAGAGTGAGGCCATCTGAAATGAAGACCAAGGCCAGTCAGCAGATTAAAGCTCTACTGAATAAATTTGAGAAAATCTTGAAAGTAGGTAACAATGAGGAGAAGGAGACATTCATGAAAGAGATGAGATCTCTGTTGGAAGAAAAACAAGAACGTTTCTGCACTGAATATTCAAAGCTTTTCAACAAGTACGCAGTGGGTTTTCACTGTGTTGTAGGTGGAGTCCTGGGCCTGGCCGGTGGGATTGCAGGGCCAGCAGCAGCTGGGATTGGGGCGAGTGTTGGAGGGGCTATTGGAGCAGGTATTGGTGTATATTTTGCACATAAAAAATAATAAAAACAAACGCTGAGTGCAGTCCATAGCCAACCACAGAAGACACCCAACATCTGGTGGACAAAAATGACTGACCCCCATTCCTGGAAATATTGCATTGTAAATTACTTTATTCCTGAACTGTTCCCTTTAATGGTTTACTCTCTAAAAATGATTACTATATGTACAGTATGAACTAAGTAAAATACTGCGCAGTCAGCCCAGAAAAAATGTGTGTTACTGTGGCTAGAGACCTATTTACAGTGGGGACAGCACTGAGTCACAGTGCTGGGTCCAATATATAGCTCTGAATAATGGTAAATGGATCACCTCTTCAAAATCAATATATAAATAAATAACATCTAGTGCACATTGAGATGAAATAATAAAACATGAATAATACAAAGTGCAAGAGTGCTAGTATAAAGTGCATAGGGGATACTGGTGTGTGATTAAAGTGCCTATCAAAGGAAACAGTGAATCGTATTATTGGTATAATAAGTGATGACCCATAAAATTGTTGAACAATAGTAAATGATCAATAAAATATCATAAATATCATAAAAATAGACGTGCATATAAATTCTTATAAAAGTTCATGTAAATCGCATAAAAACGCAGATGATGGTGGTGTGGTGCTAAATAAAGTGCATTGTGCAACACACAAAAACGCAGATTGTAGTGTGAGCTATTGGTGCCAGTGAATGGGGAGTTGGTCTGGTAGCTCCACTCCGTGCCTCCAGATATGCTCCTGTGCCCGTGTGCACAGCTAAGTGCTCTCAGAGCGCTCACCTCAGACAGGTGTAAAATACACCTTTTACTGCTAATGCTGCAGTTGTTGATCCTGTGGGACAACCGACCTCCAAACACCTCAAAGGTATCCTGCCTCGTCACTAAGTGGAACGTTCAGTGCAGCCAGTATTTCAAGAATCGATCCTCTCTCATACATGGGGGTATAAGAAATAAGCTCCCATAGTGTAGTAATTCCAAACAATCAATTTATTAATAAAAGGAAAATCGCTGCTTACATTAACATAAGGATTAAAACACAGGTATGCATAAGGTGCATACACCTCTCACCCGACTTCCGGTTTCGGGTCGCACTTCCGGTCCTACGCGTTACGTCACAGGTCACGTGACTTCATCAGGGATCCATTTACCATTATTCAGAGCTATATATTGGACCCAGCACTGTGACTCAGTGCTGTCCCCACTGTAAATAGGTCTCTAGCCACAGTAACACACATTTTTTCTGGGCTGACTGCGCAGTATTTTACTTAGTTCATTTCTGGTTTATTATGGTGTTTATAAACTAATACTGCAGCAACTAGCCTTTTCTTTCTTCAGTATTCGGCGGACATTTACCCATGTACTTGCCTTAACACTGACTAATTATCCATAAAAGATACATCTGCATACAAACATAGTGGTAGCGCAGAAGACCTCTACACACTTTATATGTACAGTATATTGACCTTAATTAGCCTTCCATTTTGCTAAAATTAAAATTTTTTTTTTGGTTTTGCTGGAAAATGACTTTAGTTTTTATTTTACGGTAACGCACGCCCACTAGCTAACCGCGACGTGTGTTCCATGACTGGGTGTATATGAGGCAATAAGGGGAACTTATATTGAGCAGTAAGACTTTGCTGTACTTTCACAGCCCACACTACCTTTGGCCACCACTAGAGGGAGAATTCACTCCAATCCAGCTGGCTGACCACACACAGGCAGATACGAATCTTCCATACAATCTGGTGCACTCTAAGGGTTGGGGGAGCAGTCTAGCAATTAGTACATACCTCAAGGGTTTCTCTAGCTATCCTGCAAGCTAAAACCCCAGTGTAAATCACTCTTCCCACTGTTCACACCCCCACACCAGACCCACAATAAACGATAGCCTGCCACCACCCAACAGTTTGTCCGCAGACTGGTCTGCTGGGCCACCACACACACACACAGAGATCTCCGTCTGGCAGATCTGTTAGTTCACAATCTGCCAACACAGAGAGCAATTGCATACCAATTGGCACATAGCTTAAACTGAGTATTTAGGCATTAAATACAACAATCTCTCTAGAGATATGAGTCTAGTACACAGAAGTCACTTATTCATTTTAACATTTAATATCCCGAAAGTGGGCAGCGCATAAAATTTATACAAAGAAAAAGGAGTTACAAAAAATACAAAAAGATAAACAGACAATACATACAATTGGCAATTCGCTATAAAAATAAAAAGGGATAAAAAGAGAAATAAACTTTACCGAAGTTTATCCTTTTGTAGAAGCATACTGGAACATATGAAGACTCCCCAGTTTAGAACTGGCTTCGTGAGAGCACCCTGTCCATATCTCAGGCTCCCCAATTTATTGAAATATGGATGTGGGCTGGACGTTAGCCCCTGGGCAATCAAACCTGGGGGGTGTTCCCGTCCCAGCCCACAGGATGTTTTGTGTTCTAAAATGACCAGCATCAAATTGGACCAGAACGGCGCTGACCGCTGGTTCATGGATAGGATTTCCAACACCAAAAGATTGCTCCGATCGTGACAGTGGCAATCACGGTCTGCCTACCGCAACCCAGCGCAATCTAACGGTTTTACGTGATTTGCTAAGATTCTATACACACTACAAATACAGATTGATATGTATTTGTAGCCCAGCCTTTATACGATCAAAGGGAATTATTTTCATCTCTCTGCCACTAATATTTCAGCTTTTATGAGAGATAAAATTTATTATTTTGATCTATTGTTACTAATCAAAGCTTGTAGACCTTCTGGGGCCTTATCCTGCCCCCTGCCGATACTTGTAGCCAAGAAGACTAGGGCTTCTGTTTGAAGCTTCAAGAAGGTGACAATCTATGATTACTCTGATTGGGAACTTTTATTAGCATCTAGGTGTCAACTCGATCCTTAGAGCTGGCTTGGTCCTATTCAAATGCTAATGAAAGGACATATGGGCATGACTGGCATTGAATACTATATTTTTAATAACACAGAATTAAACTACCGTATATACTCTGGTATAAGTCGAGTTTTTCAGCACATTTTTTGTGCTGAAAAAGACCCCCCTCGACTTATACCGGAGTCAGTGTCTGTGGGTGATCAGTAGTTTCATATTAAACAGCCGTGCTGCTTCTAAGAGCCGTTCTGTGCTTGTAACTGTGACTAATCACATTGGAATGTAGAGAATGCTGAGAGAGGTGTCAGATTTTCAGCTTGATGTTGGGAGGTGGTTCAGCTTGATGTTGGGAGGTGGGCGGGACAAGCTGATGTTAGCTGTTCAGTCCCGCCCACCTCCTGATCTCCGTGAAGAGCTGCAGCTCTCTCTCAGCATTCTCTACATTTCAATGTGTTTAGTCACAGTTACAAGCACAGAACGGCTCTTAGAAGCAGCACAGCTCTGTTTAATGTGAAACTAAACTACCTTACTCATCCCTTATGTGTTCTGGCTACAGTCTCTGTGTCCTGGCTAATATCCCTGTGTCCTGGCATTAATATCCCTGTGTCCTGGCATTAATATGCATTAATATCCCTGTGTCCTGGCATTAATATCCCTGTGTCCTGGCATTAATATGCATTAATATCCCTGTGTTCTGGCTAAAATCCCTGTGTTCTGGCTCCCTGTCCCTGTGTTCTGGCTGCTGCATTTCACACCCTAGGCTTATACGCGGGTCAATACGTTTTCCCATATTTTTTAGGCAAAAGTAGGGGGGTTGGCTTATACACGGGTCGACTTATACACGAGTATATACGGTACATCTATAATTACACTACTTCTATAGATCACATCACATCTCGCTAAGACAAAACTATCTTACACTTGCATTTATGTTACAATTTATTTTAAAGCTGACCTCCAGGCAGATATAAAAGACAGAAATGAATGCAGCTCTGTAATCATTCAAGTGATATTAAAGGTTGTTTTTTTTTTACTTTTTTAAAATAACAAATGTTATACTTGCTCTGTGCAATGGTTTAGCACAGTGCAGCCCCGATCCTCCTCTTCTCGGGTCCCCTGCTGGCGCTTTTGGCTTCTCTGGCCTCAGCATTGACCCCATAGCAAGCTGCTTACTATGGGGGCACTGGTGCTTGCTTTCACCCAAGCCCTGTTCTCTGCGTTCGTAAGACACAGCTGAGTGAGGCTCGGCACTTTCCCACTGCTCCCTCCTCACTGGCTGTGATTGGCATTGATTCCCACTGCTGTGTCTCAGCCAATGAGGAAGGAGAGACCTGGGAGAGCTGAGGCCCCTTGTTCCCAATGCTGGATAGAGATGGGGCTCAGGTGAGTATTAGGGGGCTGAAGGGGTTGCTGCACACCCAGGGTTTTTTTTATCTTCCTGCATTTAGTGCAGGAAGATAAAAAACCTTCAGTCTTTACAACCACTTTAATACATCATTAATGTTACTAAACTCAGTAAAATGAAAATAGTTAATCTGACCCACAGCTTATAAATCTTCTATTTACACTATATGCCGGTACCTTTTTGCCTGATCTGTATACAGCGGTCACATGATAAACTGCAGGGTCTGCCCAGTGCTGAGTGTTTAGGTAGGAGGAGATTTCCACTACAGCCTGTGTCCTCATGCTATTATGGGAGGCGGAGCTCCATCACTCAAGATGTGACATCCCACCCACTTTGTTCTTTTTTTAGTTACTGGGCATGGCGGAGAAGGGAGGGACTGGGCTGTCATTTAGGATCTGTATACACACCCACATGTGTGATGTCAATACCATGTGACCTGACTAGCTCTGATCAACCAGGAAATGTTCTCTCCAGCAATAGAGACCAAACTGAGCATGTGCAGCCTTACTACCCTCACTGTCTTATCTGGTCTTGCCAAGAGAGGCCCTACAGGAGGGGAGGATCTGTCCATACAGGATTAAAGAGCCTTTTTACACAATGCAGAGGATTAACCCCTTAAAGAGGAAGTAAACCCAGACTGGATTTACTTCCTCTACATCCCCCTGCAAAGTAGATGCATAATGGGCTACTATGCATCGCATAGTAGCCCATTATGAGCCACTTACCTGAAAACAAAGCCTGCAACGTCCAGCACTGTCCCCTGTGCTAGCAGCGTCCATCTTCTGCCTCTCTTCCTTCCGGAGCCGCGATCTCTGGTTCTGTGACTGGCGGGAGCTGCCAGTCACGGCACGATCACCGTGAAGAAATGGCACGGAGGCCAAAATGACGTTGGCACATCTAATACTCTGCATATCTCTGAAAGTGGTTGTCACAAGTTGACAGCCACTTTAAGTTCCACGGTGAGTAAAACCAGCATGCTATTCTGCATATACAGAGGGATATTACTGTTGTGGGTTTAGTAACACTTTAAGGCTGTGACGAAAAGAAGTGCCGAACACTGCCATCTTGTGGTTAACTACTAATCTGCATTCACAATAACAATGCACAGTGTTACAATAACAGTACATTAAAGAACAAACAGGTAATATCGGCAAAGGGAGTCCTGGTAGAACTGCGCACTTATTCCTGGGTGCACAGTATATTGTTATTAATAGAGATAGTCTAGATACTTTCATATCCTTCCAGTTCAGGCCATTTTTCAGTTTTCAGCAGTCATACTTTGGGTACAGTGTTACATGTCTGTGTAATTTTCATTCAAATTCTTTTTTTCATTTTTTTTGGAGACAGAGAGAGCTTTCTTTTGATAGTATTTAATCAAAACTGTTTTTTTTTGTTTGTTTTTTAATGATATATTAAGAACATACAGACAATTTTGAAAATTCTTAGCTTTTGTTATAAAACTTTGCAAATAAAAAAATCTTTCTTCATACATTTAGGCAAAAATTTATTATTTCTTGCTACATTTGATACGCTACATAATCCAAATCAGTGTATATAATTGAGTCTATAACAAAATTAGAAAATTATAAAGTCTACAAACTATTATATATATATATATATATATATATATATATATATATATATATATATATATACACACAGTATATGCTGTATATATGAGAATTGATCAATCCTGATGTACTGAAGGCCTATCTAATTTATTGAGGTCAGGACAGTACAGATACCCCCCAAATAACCCATTGTGAACAGTAGACAGTCCAAGGTATTTAGTAATTTTTTAAGTTGTACTTTTTTCACAATTTTCTTTTTACATACTGTAACCAATGCAATACAGTGCCATTATATAATTGGTGTGGTGATCAGGGACATTGACCGGTGACAGTATGTACAAAAAAAATGTAATTTTTTTTTTCAATTTTTAACCACTTGCCGACCGCCCGCCGCAGCGTGACGGCGACAAGGTGGTTCGTTATCGCGAACCGCTGTCACAGGACGGCGGCCGCGATAACTAGCATTGTGAGCGTGCCAGGGAGTGGGTAGGGCGGACTCGATCGCCGCCGGCTACCCGCGATGGCCCCCCCCGCACTGAAAGAACGGAGGTCCGTGTAAGTAAACACGGACCTCCGTTCTGTTGAAGGGGAAGGGCGATGATCACAGCCTTCCTGTATATGGAAGCTGTGATCATCCCCTTTCCCCAGCCAGGGCAGTCCCCCCACAGTTAGAACACGCCCAGGGAACACAGTTAACCCTTAGAGCGCCCCCTGCAGGTTAACCCCTTCACTGCCAATGGCATTTACACAGTAATCAGTGCATTTTTATAGCACTGATCTCTGTATAAATGCCAATGGTCCCAAAAAAGTGTCGAAATGGTCCGACATGTCCGCCCCAATATCGCAGGACCGCTAAAAAATCGCAGATCACCGCCATTACTAGTAAAAAAAAAATTAAAACCCCAGAAATTAATTCTCATCATCCGTAAACGCGACTACTTTTGCGCAAACCAATCAATAAACGCCGATTGCGATTTTTTTAACCAAAAATATGAGGAAGAATATAAATCGGCCAAAACCGATAGAAAATGTTTTTTTATATTTTTTTTTTTTGGAGTTGTAGTTTAGCAAAAAGTAAGAAATTTGGGTTTTTTTGCAAAATTGTCGCTCTTCTTTTGTTTATAGTGGCGATCAGAAATGACGCAGAGGGGATCAAATACCACCAAAAGAAAGCTCTATTTGTGGGAAAAAAAGGATGCAAATTTCGGTTGGGTACAACGTCGCACGACCGCACAATTGTCAGTTAAAGCGACGCAGTGCCGAATCGCAAAAAGTGCTCTGGTCCTAATGTGGGAAATCCTTCCGGGGCTGAAGTGGTTAAAGTATTTTTTTCTTTTTTATTACATTTCTTTTTTTTTTTTTACATACTGGGACAAGAGCAATAAAATGTTTCCATAGTAACTCTGTACTAATCTGGGAAGTTTTTCCTTTTTCTTTTTAACACACTCTAATTGCTTATAACAGTGAATTTCACTGTTCTAAGCAACCATTTTTTTCTGGATGAAAACTATTTATTCAGTGTTTACTATTGTGATTAGCTGTGATTGGCCACATCTGATCACAAGACACAGATGGACTGTGATTGGCCCTGTCTGTACCATGTGATCACTGTGACCAATGGAAGTCACGTATTGTGTACAGTTGTCATGTGATCTGCTGTGATTGGTCACAGTGATCATATGGTACAGACAGAGGGCCGGTACACTGATCTGTCATCTGCTGTGTCTGGTAGATACAGCGGGTGACAGATTGCACCACAGCACGGCCCATGGGTTTATTTTACGAGCAAAACAGGCTCAGCCAAGGACATTACTGGCAGTATGATTGTTATCTCAGTTTTTCTCATGAGAACACAGCTGAAAGGATACTTTCAGGAAGAACCCTACCTATATAAAAAATAGAACATTCTCTAAAGCATAACTCTGAGCAAGGCCAACTTGCTCAGGACTATCATATCTTAATGCAATGTGTACTGTGTTGTTCTATTGTTATATTGCACCTTACTGCACCTGTATTGCTGCCTAAGGTTGTGCAAGCCATCTCCCATTTGTGGTTTCCCCTCATGGCACGCAGGCATGCCATACCTAAAGGGGGAGTGTAGACAGGTGCAGTCAGCTAGTCTGCCACTAGGTGCCTCTGTGCCGGGATATTGTCTGGTTACAGCAGACAGTGTTATCAGGTGTTAGGCCCCTTTTAGATAGAGCCCTCCTGCAGTGATGTTGTGGGTGAGTCAGTGCCCAGTTACAAGCCAGGTTGGGAGAAGTTTAGTGCATCAAGCACCCCACACCAACACAGATGTAACCAGCATGTGTAGGCCCTGGAATGGGCAGGAGGCCAGGAAGAAGTAGACTTGTACCAAGGAGAGCCGGCTTAGACTTTCTGACCCTTATGGGGGTAGGGGCTAGGGAAGATTGCAATAGGCCATTTAGACCAGGCCAAGAGTTCCGTGTATGAGGCTGCTTACCTGGAGGGTCGTGGAAGAGGTGTACGTCTGGGGGACCATAATACACACGAGCTGGCAACTTGAAAGCTTCTTCATTAAAGTGGTCGTCAAGCCAGAACAACCACTTTTACCTACAGGTAAGCCTATAATAAGGCTCACCTGTAGGTACCGTCAATATCTCCTAAACTTGCATAGTTTAGAAGATATTCACTGTATACGCTTGCGTCAACGTCATCGGCACAAGTGCACTGAAGAGACGGGCCGCTTGGTGCCATTTCTAGAGGGCCATGCCGTTAATGACGGCTCCCGCACGCATGCACGGGTGTGACGTTGTCGCAGCTCCGGCACTGTGATTGGCTGGAGCCGCAACGACATCACACACGGAAGTAACAACAGGACAAAGATGTCGGCCCTGTACTCGGAGTGCCGACTCCGATACCGGGCTTCGTTTTAAGGTAAGTATTTCATAATGAGCTAGTATGCGATGCATACTAGCTCATTATGCCTTTCTCTTGCAGGGGTTTTTTTTTTTAAGAGGGTTTACAACCTCTTTAATAAACATTATTTGAGCTTTTATGGATTTTGTCATTGCTATGTTGCTCAAATAAAGTTTACTAATGAAAAAGTTTTTGAGTTGCCAGCTCGTGTGTATTATGGATCTGCAGTCATTGTTCTAGCCAGAGCACCGACTGCTCTGCTCATATATTTCCACAGCAAAGTTGAGCTTGGGTGAGTGTTGTTGCTACCTCTGGAGGGTGTGACTACTGAGAGGTTAGTCCTGTGAGTACTAATGACCCCGGGGTGGAAGGAGAGACTGTTAGGGGGAGATGGCTGCTAAAAGTGCTGCATATGCTTTCACATGTGACTACTGTGGACCGTCCACTAAATGTGATTGACTATGTAGTATCAAGTGACTCCAGACTATGTCCTTGTGATGTGACTATTCCATCAGTAAAGTGCAGAAAACCTAATCATTTGAGTTGACATTCCATCCTTGGAATATAAAAGTCAATGGCCTGAAAATGTTGTGTGGAGGCTTCAGGCACAGAATATGAGTGGGCATGATATGGAAGAGGGTTTGGCCTCAGTGGGAGTGTTCTAGTTGTAGCAACCTCTAGGTAGGTAGGTGCTAGAGTGAGGGTTTGTGAGTAAAGACAAATGTAGGCAGGCCTGGCTTGGAAGCTAGGCATGTTTGTTTTTGTTCGATCTTGGCTGGGATTGGCTTAGGGTAGTGGCTGGTGTCACTGAGACCTCCCTATTCTTTCTAGAAGATACTAGAGGGAGGAGAGGTGGAGCTGCCTGGGGTGTTCTTAGGAGCCCTGACCAATCCCCAACTTGGATTGGCAGGGGGCAGGCCTCCTTAAATATCCAGGGTCAGCCTAGCTGGGGAAGAGTTGTTCAGGTGGAAGAACTGGAGATGGAGTACTAGGCTGTCAGGGCCCTTGAGGGAGCTCCCCAGTCTGGGGGGGGGGTGACCTTTGGCCTGGGCCTCAGTTGCAGGATGGAGCACTTCAAGAAAGCGTGAAGGCTC
>BLSH010142157.1:224464-239091 GCA_018402905.1 Glandirana rugosa | reverse complement strand
TATATATGTGTGTGTGTATATGTGTGTGTATATATATATATATATATATATATATATATATGTGTATGTGTGTGTGTGTGTGTATATATATATATATATATATATATATAATATATGTGTATGTGTGTGTGTGTGTGTATATATATATATATATATATTATATATATATATGTGTGTGTGTGTGTGTATGTGTATATATATAATGTTTCCCATTACCATGGAAATAAACTCATTTTCTCTTTCAGTATCTGGATATATTGATCCGGGATTGGCACGACTCCAGTAATTGCGGCAGAGACGCAGCTCGCTTTTATATCAACCGGGAAATCGAGGTAAATAGACGTACCATGCACATGGCTCTGTATCTCTCGTCATTGTCTTTTCTGTCTATATAGATTATGTTTCTCTATTGCTAAGCATGTAAACAAATCTGTGGGGGAAGGGTTAAACCTCTTCTCCTCCATGGCATGGAGGGTGCCCGTTTCTGTTTGCAATAATCTTAAACTAGAACTAAAGACAAAACTTTTTTTTTTTTCATTTTTGAGGGTTCTCAAAATATATATAATGTCATCTGTGTCCCCCCTTCACTTCCTGTCTCATAGCCACAACAGGAAGTGAGAGGAAATCTCTCTAAAGTGAGACGCAGAGAGCAATAAAAACTGACAGGGGTTCTAATCCCTCTCCACTCCATCCACAACAAAAAAAAAGTTATGGTTTAGCTTGCCTATTTTCATATGAAATTTGATTATATTATAAAAGGTTGGCGCTATATAAATCCTGTATAATAATACTACTACTAATAATAAGTGTTGACATCATTATTATTTTACATATTCAATTTTATTAAATAATTTTAACTTACATTCAAAAAGCCCATAACCTAAGACACGATCCCATATATCACAACATTAGTAGTAGATGAATAAGACAATACTTTTATAATATTTCTAAAAACTAAAAAATCGAGTGTCTTACCACCTGTTCAACAAAAAGCATCCCTACTTGGGTAACCATCATTTCACTAGGGCAAAAATCTGCCTGAAAACAAAACAAAAACAAACAAAAAAAGGCAAGAAAAAAAATATTATAAGAATTTTATATATAATTAAATTATTATTATTATTATTATATTGCTTGTCTTTTTCTAATAATTATTCCTTTCCTGCTGAATTTATTGCACTGTTATCCATTCGCTTACAACCTAAAAATTTATTCGGGAAAAAAAGAGTTTTTCCTTCACCTATATATACGTTATTGTGAGATCCTTTGTAGGCCATTGGGGTTTTTATAGCGATTCATGCAGTACGGTGACTGCTCCTATAATGCATATCTATGCTGTATATCAGGGTTAGGCAACCTCTGCACGCTGGCTGTTGTGGGACTACAAGTCCCACGAGGCATTGCAAAACTGACAGGCACAGGGATGACTCCTGGAGGCAGGGGGGTTGATGGGACTTGTAGTTTTGTTGGAGTGCTGAGGTTGCATACCCCTGTTATAGACAATTGATGAACTGTCAATGTTTTCTATATACACCCTTTTATTTTGACCTCCATCCCCTCCATTTGTTCCCATTATATGTATCTGTGTGTAGACGCACTCAGAGTATCTAATTGATCAAAATTCTATTTCCTTTATGAATTATACAGATTAAATGATGACAATATATATATATGTAGACATGATCTATAGATGTATATAAATGCACTTTAGATGTATACATTGTGCGCTAGCCATGCCTGCCCCCCAGCAGTGACCTCCTCTACAATGGATGGGGTGAGGGGATGACAGTTGAAAGGTCACACGTGTGGCAGTTGGACATTACTGGGCACTGGCAAGCTGAGTGGGAGCCAAGCAGGACTTGCTCCAGAGAAGCCAAGATGCCCCAGCCAGAATATCAACATTATACCCCCCGCCAGCTGTCACTCAGGTATGGGGTCACCCTGCCCATGGCACAATACATTGCAGCCGGTCGGGTCAGGCCATCAACAGACCATGGGGAATCTGATGGCCCCTCCATGAGCATGGCAGATGGCAGCATGCAGATTGGTGGACCTAAGCTAACTGATAGGGCCATGCAGACTGAGCCAATTGCCACAGAGGACAGCAGAACACCAGCTGGTACCCTGCATGGGATGGCATCAATGGGAACAGGGCAGAGCACACAATGGATTGACGCCCTGGATAGTATTCCCTCAACTGGATCAGGGCAGAGCACACAATGGATTGACGCCCTGGATAGCATGCCCTCAACTGGATCAGGGCAGAGGGAGCCACCATTGGCCACCACATATCATATGCCACCACCTAGCACCATGCAGAGGACATTACCAACTACCAATGAGCAGAGGACATTTGCAGCTGGCACTGCACAGAGCCCCCCACCACCTGACCACTCCAGAACATCAAGAGTCTTGGGCTTTCTAAGACGCCTTTGGAACTTCATTTGGAGCAGCAATTACCCGGAAGCAAAGGAATCGCACTTCACATGGCGTATAACAATGTCACGTTAAGGATTCCCCGACCATTGGGGGAGTCTACAATAACGTCCAATAAACCTCTTGCAATCCATACATGAATTGCATTTTATTGATCTACTAATTGTAACACTGGTATGGGGTGTATAGGAGAACAGTCATTGGAAAATGCCTGTTCAGTCACAGGCTGGGGGTGGGTTTAGGATGACCTGGGCTCAGAGGAAGTGGGTTAAATAATGCCGGTCAGCAGGCTAGTGGCAAAAAAAAGTGCTGCAGGGGGGAATTTTTGGATTGAATATGAATATTGCAGCAAAATCTGTTGTTTTATCTTTTAATGGTCTTCATTTTGCTCTTGTGATTTTTGGGTGGAGTTCTGCTGTAAGCTAGCGCTGTCACACATGTCCCTCTTTTCTTTCAGAAGCTCCAGAAGGGCTGCAATTATCCCAAAGTGTTATGGGGCTTGAAGAGCAGTCACACCCGCTGCTTCCTGCTCCCCCACCCGGGCAAAGGGATAACCGGAGAGGGGCAGGGGAGGCTTCAAGGTAACGACCCCTCCACATGGCGCTTACTAATCATACATTTTTATTGTTTGTCACTTCTGTTCACGGTAGAATGCAGTGCAGGTAATGCGCAGGGATCGCATTCAAATCGCACTGCCCGTGCGATCTGCTGCGGGTGTCAGTGCAAGCATAACGACACCTCAAATGCAGGTCGCAATCGCAGTGCCTTTGCCTGCATCGGATTGCATGGTACAAAACGACTATACGATCCGGTTGCCAAAATTGCTACATGCATGGCACGGTGAGGATGCGGTGCGATTTGAGTTTATTCAAAATGAATGGAAGGAATGAATTGCAGGAATGTGGTGCGATTCATATGTGATTCATAGTGAGAACTAACGATGCACCGATACCGGTATTGGTGCCAATATTAAGCATTTGCATGAATCGCACCGCACTGAACCGCATGTGAATTGTACAGGAATGTGCGATTCATATCCGATTTATAGTGTAAACTAAGGATGGACTGACATTGGTATTGGTGCCGATGCGAATCATTTACATGAGTGCTCGTGCAAATGCTCCGATTCCTGAAACCAACACTTTTGGCGTTCGATTTGAGTCCATATAAAATTAATGGGCTGAAATCGCTCTTTAAATACTTGCCGACCGTAAGTGGCTCGATATCGCAAACCGCCGTTACTTGACAACGGCTGCAAGGTCGTGGGTCGTGAGCGTGCGCTTGCGCACTCACTGTGTTCCGGGGGGGCCAAGGAGCGGGTAGGGCGGACTCGATGTCCTCCGGCTACCCCTGATGCCCCCCGCAGTGAAAGAACAGAGGTCCGTGTAAGTAAACACGGATTTCCGTTCTGACAGAGGGGGAAGGGCTGTGATCACAGGCTCCCTGTATATGGAAGCCGTGATCACTCCCCTCGCCCAGCCTCCATACAGTTAGAACACGCTGAGGGAACACAGTTAACCCTTAGAGCGCCCCCTCCAGGTTAATCCATTCCCTGCCAGTGACATTTATACAGTAATCAGTGCATTTTTATAGCACTGATCGCTGTATAAATGCCAATGGTCCCAAAAAAGTGTCAAAAATGTCCGACATGTCCGCAGCAATATCGCAGTCCCACTAAAATCGCAGAACACCGCCATTACTAGTAAAAAATAAATAAATAAAAACTCATAAATGAATTCTCATCGTCTGTAAATGCGGCAACTTTTGCGCAAACCAATCAATATACGCTGATTGCGTTTTTTTTTTTTACCAAAAATATGAGGAAGAATATAAATCAGCCTAAACTGATGAATAAATTTGCGTTTTTATATTTTTTTGTATATTTTGTATTTTAGCATAAAGCAAGAAATTAGTTTTTTTTTGCAAAATTGTCGCTCTTTTTTTGTTTTATAGCGGCGATCAGAAATGACGCAGAGGGGATCAAATACCACCAAAAGAAAGCTCTATTTGTGGGAAAAAAAGGACGCAAATTTCGTTTGGGTACAAAGTTGCACGACCGCGCAATTGTCAGTTAAAGCGGCGCAGTGCCGAATCGCAAAAAGTGCTCTGGTCCTAAAGTGTGAAATCCTTCCGGGGATGAAGTGGTTAAAGAATTGCATGCGATTTAAACAGAAATGCAGTGTGATTCCGGTCAGATTTGCATGTGGTTTCTCGCACCGCTCCTGTGTGAACCCAAGCTGGTCATAGTGACTTCAGTCTGGGTTCACACCGGAGCAGTGCAATTTGGACAGGAGTTGCGACCGCACTCCTATTCAAATCGCATGTTATTCTTTACGGTGCTATTTGAGTCGATTCACTTTGTATGGGATCAAATCGCACCGCAGAGGTATCGTGTATGGAGTACTTGTGCAAATGCTTAAAATCGGCACTGATAGCGGTATCGGTGCAACCCTAGTTCACACTATGAATCTGATATGAATCTCATAGGAATCGCACCACATTCCTGTGTATTTCAGATCAAGCAAATCAAATCGCACCGTGAAGGCGACCAAAAGTACTCACTGGTAAAAAAAAACAGTATTGGTGCAACCCTAGTGTGACCCCCCCCGGTATGCTCCCCTCCACCTTCCAGCAATATGGTGGTTACATACGGTGGCTGCCGCCATCTTCTTCTGACTGCCTGTCTGCCTCTTGATTGGCTGGCGAGGGATGACGTCATCCTGTGCATGCACATCAGAGTCAGTGATTCTGGCACAGCTGAAGTCTGCTAGGAATGCATGCTGAGCTGTGCATTTGGTAAGTTTGTATTATCGCAGAAGAGAGATCCGCTCTGCAGCTGCACTTTCAACTGGGCCCTGGTGCTCCACCACTATGGGGGGCCCCCAAGAGAGCATGAAGGGGGCCCGCTGCAGAATATGTGAAAGGGTCCTGCTGTGGGACCATTATAAAGGGCCCCGCAATGGGAGTAAAGGGCCCCTGGATCAGTGGGATCAGTGCAGAGTGCAAAATCTCCTGGAGCTCTGCATAGAAACCAATCAGCTTCCAGGATTTATTGTCAAAGTTTAATTGAAGAAGCTGAAGTTAGAAGCTGATTGGCTCCCATGCACGGCTGCACCGGATTCTCAGTGCTCCAGTTTTTGTAAATCTCCTCCATTCATGTAATCAAAAATGTGCATTGAGCCCCGCAGAGCATTGCAACCACAATCAGCACGTCGCAGGTGCAGTGCTGAAGTTGAAAAGCTCTCCCCCTGGCATCAGGTCTGTATGGAGGAAGAGATCGGGCTGGAGGACCGTGCTACACTAAGGCTCCATTCACACCTAGGAGATTTGAATCGCGGGGGGAATTGCAGTGGTTCTGCTTGTGATTTCAAAGCGCAGAGGTCAGGGCCGTCTTTAATATTGATTGGACCCTGGGCAAATATTTTCTTGGGCCCCCCCTCATGCAATTTTGTTATCCACCTGCTCTGAGACATACAATAAATAGCAGCTAGACTCAAAATCAGTTTACTGAAACAGATCAGCAGTGATTTCGATTGGTTGCCAGAGGTTACAGCATATCATTACCACTTACTGACTGGTTGCTAGAGGTTACAGCACACATTACAGCTCACTGATTAGTTGCTAGAGGTTACAGCGCATGCTTTCTGCTTGTTTGGTTGCTAGAGATTACTGTACATCAATACTGCTTGCTGATTGGTTGCTAGAGGTTACTGTGCATCAGTACTGCCCACCAATTGGTTGCTAGAGGTTACGGCACATCATCTCCTCACTGCCTGCATACCATGGAATGGGGAGCGCAAAGTCGCTTTCCTGACACCACAGAAATGTGCTGCCCTATAGCAGATACACAGCAGTGGCATCAATTATTAGTGACACCCTCACGCATCTGCTGACGTGCTGTGGAATTTCAAGCATGCCTTTGTCTCCCCAGTGGGCAGCATCCAGTATAGGTGATGGTGAATATGACCTCGGGGGGGCATGATATACATATGAATGCCACCTTTGTTTACATATCAGTGCAGCTGGCGGCCACTATTCATATATGAATGCTGCTGCTATTTACATATCAGTGTTGGTTATTTACATGTAAACATAAGGTCTGCAGGTGAGTCATCTGTATGCAACAATAGGGCAGAGTTGGGCAGCTTTAGTAGCAGTGCTTAGATATCGGGACACAGCACAAACTTCAAGGGACAAGGGAATTTAAACCAGGAGAGTTGGCAAGTATGAGGCAGCTGCTTTGGGCCCCACAACAATGACCGGGCCCAGGGCAGCTGCCCCTTTTGCCCTGCCTTAAAGACGGCCCTGGCCCAGGGGTGAATGACCAATCGCGGAATGCACATTTGAGATGCCTTTCATTTGAATGGCACCTAAAATCGCGGTGCGGTTCTGCCACGATTGTCGCCCGATAAATCGTGCTGCGCTTGCGGCAACTCCTGAACTTTTTTTGGGCGACAAGCTTCACGCAATATGGTTTGTTGCGATCACAGCATGATTTATCGCGCTAGAACCCCACCGCGATTTTAGGTGCCACTCAAATGAATGGCATCTCAAATGTGCGTTCCGCGATTGGTCATTCACACCTCGGCGCTTTGAAATCGTGGGCAGAATCGCCGCAAATCTGCTTGTGATTCAAAATGCAGTGGTGTGAATGCAGCCTACAAAGTAATGGCATTGCATACGCATCACGCGCTCTGCTGCGATTTGGAATCATGGGCAGAGCCGCGGCAATTCCACCCATAATTCAAATTCAAAAGGCGTGAATGGAGCCTTACTGTAGCACGTTCCTCCAGCCTGGTCTGTTCCTGTAGGCAGAATCGCAGCAAATCTGCCTGCAACTCAAAGCACCAAAGTGTGAATGCAGTTTTAATGGCATCCCTATCGCGCTGTGATTTTTGCTGTGATTGTCGTGCGTAAAATCGCAGCGCTTGCTGCTCTAAAAGGAGCAGGAGCTTCTTTTTAGGCGACAACATTGCGATCTGCCAGGATTGCAGAGCGAGTTATCGTGCCCACATTGTGGCACGATTGGGGTGCCATTATGAAGCAATCATCAAAGTTCCATGAGAGGTCGCACCCCATTCTTTTCAATGGTACCTGTTCAAATTGGAGCGACTTTGAAAAGGTGCCTGCACTACTTTGGTGTGACTTTTGATGCGGCTTTGGTTCATAGAATGTAAAGTTGGATCAAAATTTCACCAAAAGTCACATCAAAGTCGCATGACGCGTCGAACCCCATTCTTTTCAATTGCACCCATTCAAATTGGTGTGACTTAACCACTTCAATACCGGGCACTTCCCCCCTTCCCGCCCAGGCCAATTTTCAGCTTTCAGTGCTGTGGCATTTTGAATGACAATTGCGCGGTCGTGTGATGTTGTCCCCAAACAAAATTGACGTCCTTTTTTTCCCACAGATAGAGCTTTCTTTTGGTGATATTTGATCCCCACTGCAGTCTTTTTTTTTTTTCTTTGTTTCTGTTATAAAATTTTGAAAATAAGTACATTTTCTACTTCACTGATGGGCACCGATAAGGCGGCACTGATGATGAGGCACTATTATGCAGCACTAATGGGCACTGATAGGCGGCACTGATGAACACTGATAGGCGGCACTGATGGTTGGCACTGATGGGCATTGACAGGCAGCACTGATGAGCACTCATAGGCGGCACAATGGGTACTGATAGGCGGCACTGATGGGCACTGATAGATGGCTCTGATAGGCAACACTGATGAGGAGGCACTGGCAGGCATTACTAATGGGCACTGATTGGCAACCCTGGTGTTTCTGGGTGGCATCCCTGAGTGGCATCTTTGGTGGTCATCCCTGGTGGGCACGGATGGGCATTCTTGATGGGTCTGCACTGATCAATTAGCTGATAATTAGCGCAGACCCCCCTGTCAGGAGTAGGGTTGCCACCTCATCCCTTTATTCCAGGACACATATGAATTACATGGGTTGTTCTGAGGCTAATTTAATGCAGATGAGAAACCAAGTGAGTTTAATTACCACCTTAATCAGCCACATAACAACCTGTGTAATTCATATGTGTCCTGGATTAAAGGGAGGATGTGGCACCCTAGTCAGGAGGGCAGCCGATCAGCTCTCATCTATTCACACCTGTTGGTAGGAATGGGCTTGGGCGTGTTTGGAACCGAACGTGCCCAATCCCGCCAGGAAGTATGCACTGCGCCGCGCTTATCACATTTCCCGATGCGCTCTGCAGCCACGGGGGAAATGTGATTAGCGCGGCGCAGTCCATACTTCCTGGCGGGATTGGGAAACGTGCAGTTCCGACCATGCCCGAGCCCCATTCTTACCCGTCAGTAGGAATAGAGGAAAAGCCAATAAACGGCTGATCACATGGTAAAGAGCCTCCATCAGAGCCTTTTTACTGAGATCCTTGATGCGGTGTGTCAGGGTGACACCACACCACCGGTCACTGCGCTGCACGCCCCCGCGGGCGCACAATCGCGGCTTATCCTGCTTCATGTCATATGACATCCAGTCAGGATGACTTAAGTGTTTTTTAACTCCTGGACAACGACTTTTACCTATAGGTAAGCCTATAATAAGGCTTACCTGTAGGTTCCCTACCTATCTGCTAAATCTGCATGGTTTAGGAGATATACAGTGTACTGCATGTGCCCACGTCATCGGGCACACACGCAGTGAAGAAACGGCCTCTTGGCTCCCACGCAAGAGTGACGTCACGCAGCTACGGCAAATCAGAGCCGGATTCCGCGGTCCCGGAAGGAAGAGGGGCAAAGATGGATGCTTTCTACTACAGGGACATCGCTGGCTCCCAATGCAGGTAAGTGACTCATAATGGGCTAGTATGCGATGCATGCTAGCCTATTATGCTTTTACATTGCAGGGTAATAAAGTGGAAGTAAAACGCATTAGGATTTACTTCCTCTTTAACCACTTTGCGCACGTCATTCTGTTATATGGCGGACGGGAAGTGGTTAAAGTCGCAGCTTTGAAAAGGTGCCTGCACTACTTTGATGCGACTTTTGGTTGATAGAATGTAAAGTTGGATCAAAATCTCACCAAAAGTCACATCCAAGTCATGCTCCAAAGTTGCACTGGAAATCATGCAACTATGGAGACGCAGTAATGTGAATAGAGCCTAAATATGAGTGAAACATTGTATCAAAGGAGGATGAGGAACGTAAAATGAAACATTGTATCAAAGGAGGATGAGGAACGTAAAATGAAACATTGTATCAAAAGAGGATGAGGAACATAAAATGAAACATTGTATCAAAGGAGGACTGACCTTTTAAGTGTTTCTGAACCCAACACATTAAGGCTTCGTTCACGCCTGAGTGATTTATTTATATATTTTATATATTTGGCTTTTTTGTAGCGGCACCATTCATTTCGAATGGGCCTCCCTCCGCTCCAAAAAACATGCCAAAGAAGCTCACGTACCAAGTTTTGCCACTGAGCCAGGCACATTTGGCGTTGCATTTTTTTGCTGCAATTATTTTGCGACAATTGCGGGAAAAAATCTCACCACGTTTGGGGTGCCATTAAGAAATAAGGATGCCACAAGCATGTTGCACATTTTGCAGTGCTTCTGGAATTGCAGGTAGAATCATGCGATTCCAATACGCTCAGGTGAGAGCGAGGCCTAAAGTCGCATGTTGGAGGAGACTATATTGCAGGACACATGAGAAAACGTTTCAGAGCTGAATGATGTCATTGTGCCAGAATGGCACGTCATTGGCGCTCCGCCATGATGGAAATCTCACACAATGTTCAGACTGGATTAGTAATAGAATAGGAATAGTCTTCTCTAATCGCCGTCTTGGCTCTGGGTCCGATTATAATTGTCCCCTCTTCGTTCTACCCCTCCCCCAACAGATATGGATGAAGACTTCCAGGAGAACCTGCGCATGTTCATAGCGGACGTGGTGAGAGGCGTCTGGCACCGGACTAAGACGGACCGGACCGGGGAACTCCTCACCTGCTCACACCTTCCCTCCGTCCTGCAGGTCGGTATGAAGACGCTTCATATTCAGATTGAATGAAAGAATAAGACAAAAGCAGAACATTCTCATTATCTGGCAGCTTTGGAAATGAATAAAATAAACCTATTTGGGGCCCATTTATACTCACGCAGCGTGGTATCATGCTTTACTACATTGAGGTGCCATCATAGGCGTGTGCACAGGGTGTATCAGGTGTGCCTGGGCGCACCCTAATCACCCTGTGTGATGCAGATTCCCCCTGTTTAGACTCCTGATATTTCACCAAAGCCCCCTAATGAGGCTCCAAAAAATAATTGTAAAGAAAAAAAATTGTAAAAAATAATAAAAAATAAAATATTAAAAATAAAAACTGCTGACACCATCCACTGCCTCACTGACACTCAGTATATATGCACATGGCACACACGCATGGGTGTTTGAGCTGTGGGGTGCACACCCTAATGCAATAGGCTGCGCACACCTATGGGTGCCATTCATTTTTAACCACCTCATATACAGGTCTGTTCCTTGAACTTGGTGCTTACAAGTTAAAACTTTTTTTTTTGCTATAAAATTGCTTAAAACCCCCAAATATACATATATATGTATGTATGTATATGTATATATATATATATATATATATATATATTTTTTTTTTTTTTTTTTTTTTCTAACACCATAGAGAATAAAATGGCGGTCGTTGCAAAACTTCATGTCACACCGTATTTGCACAGCGGTCTTACAAGCGCAATTTTTCTAAAAAAAAATTAGTTTTTTGAGTTAAAAAATAAGACAAGAGTAAAGTTAGGGCAATTTTTTTCCATATTGTAAAAGATAATGTTACGCCAAGTAAAATGATACCCAACATGTCATGCTTCAAAATTGCGTCTGCTCGCGGAATGGCGACAAACTTTGCAACTTAAAAATCTCCATTGGCGACATTTAAAAAATTCTACAGGTTAGCAGTTTGAAGTGACAGAGGAGCTATAGTGCTAGAATTATTGCTCTCGCTCTAACGATCGCCGCGATGCCTCACGTGTGGTTTTAACACCCTTTTCATATGTGGGGGCGGGACTTGCGTATGCGTTCGCTTCTGTGCGAGAGCTCGGCAGGACGGGGAGCTTTACATTTTTTTTTTTTTTTAAATTATTTATTTTACTTTTTATTTTTACACTGTTCCTTTTTTAAAAAAAAAAAAATGTTGATCACTTTTATTCCTATTACAAGGAATGTAAACATTCCTTGTAATAGAAACAAGCATGACAGGACCTCTTAAATATGAGATCGGGGGGTCAAAAAGACCTCACATCTCATATTTGCAGTAAAATGCAAAAAATAAATAAATAATTTGGAAAAAAATGACGGCCCAAAAAAAAAAAAAAAAAATGGTCCCTTTAAGAGCATTGGGCGTAAGTGACTTGTGACTTCGCTTCCGTCCTGCCATGTTATGGAGCCAAGTGAGCATCTGCAGCCGCTCACTCGGCTCACGGACACTGGGGGGGGAGGAACCGATCATCTCCACCGCTACCGAGGAGACGACCAGAAACCGGCGGGGGGAGGGGGGTACACCTCTCTTGCCACTGATAAAAGTGATCTTGTGGCGAATCCGGCGCAGAGACCACTTTTATCGTACACAGAATCGCCTGCTGAAAAAAATGATATCTGATACCTGTAGCTGCTGGCACCATTCAGATATCATCACTCAAAGCCCAGGATGTCATATGAACTGCAAACAAAAAAAGAGCGACAGTTTTACTTTTTTCAATAATTCATATCCCCAAATGTAAAAAATCGAATTTCTTCATCACTTTAGGCTGATATATATTCTGCTACATATTTTTGGTAAAAAAAATCGTATATAGGCGTATATTGATTGGTTTTCACAAAATTTATCGCGTCTACAAAATAGGGGATAGATTTATGGCATTTTTTTATTTTTATTTTTTTACTAGTAATGCTAATAGGACTACAGAGGGATGGGGCTGTGGGATTTTAATGGTACCACAATAGACTTACATACTCCATTTTTAAAAAAAATTATAACAAATTTATTGAGACATATATAGTACAAAAAAGACCACATAGAATTTTTTTTTTTTTTTTTTAAAAACAAGGACAGCAACTAGTGTTACCATGTATACAATTGCCTATTCCACATAAACATAGTGGGAATTGAAGAACACTTTGATTATTTGCTGAATAGTCTTATGTGCTTCCCGACATGTTTCACGGATTGCCCGCTTCTTCAAGGGATAGTGCACAGTTACTCAGCTAGAAGCATAAATAATTACATTAGTTTCTAACATGTACATAGACATAACAATGGGAGTAGCAGAGAAACAAGCTGGTAGTGCTAATAGACAATAAATAATTCAATATATAGGTGCATAGATTAGATTTGGCTAAATGATGGATCTCACCTAAGGGGTGCAACCCATAAGATCCAGCACACGGGCCCTGGATGTTCCCCCTGGGCGGGCATGGGAAGGTATTCTTGTACAAAAGAAGAAAAAAAGGGGGAAGAAGAAAAATCACTTACAGTATTGCTACCATATATTTTATTTTGATTTGGTTTTAAATCGTATGAAGCGCCAGATCGTACTTCATAGTATGGACAGTGTGCTATTCACATATACACCCACATCACCCGCACATGCATAATATGCCAGCGCGTATGGTGCTAAATGTATATTTGTATCCCTCTTTAGATATGATCAATTAGATTAATATTAACCAAATAGATAGGAGCTGTATATTGTTGGAAACTACCTTATTATAGAAAACAGAGACACCGCATTGGGTCATTTTCCTACCTATTATATAACGTAGAATATCCTCCCATAGATATCAATCCAGAAAGAGATCACCATCCACCAAAAAAGGATGGCATATAGTTGTAACCACAGGTAACGTTGTACAACTATGCTTAAAAGAAATTAAATATATTTCCTGATAAAAAAAGAGAAAAAGCAGAATTTTTTGGTAGCTTTTGCAAGTAGATTGTATTCTCTATAAAAGATTAAATTAATTAATTAATTGCATTTGATCTGGATGTTACCTAGTGTCTTCGTTTGCTGAGGGCCTCACATGTTGGATATAGTACTACTGTGGGCAATTCCCATATTGTGCATTTAAGTATGGAGTGGTCAAGGTAGTTAAGTGCCTAGGATAAGGTAAAAATAGTGTATTTAATATTCTTATAATATGGGTGCATACATTCCCCTCAATATATACAGCTGTATTAGTTTGGACTTGGTATACCTGTGCTTGGCGGTCAATTGATCGCTCTGAGGCGCAGTATCAGCGTACAGCAATCTCCTCACCTCTAATGCGGCTGCAGTCCGCTTAGTCTGTTTAGAGGGAAGGTGGAGAGAATGTAGCATACTGGATGTTTGCTAAGTCAGCTATGTTCAGGGCCGGCTCTACCACTAGGCAAAGTAGGCGGCCGCCTAGGGCGCACTGCCGCCCAGGGTGCCAAGCCCCTGTCCATATACTACCCCAGCCTGTCCATATACTACCCCAGCCTGTCCATATACTACCCCAGCCTGTCCATATACTACCCCAGCCTGTTCATATACTACCCCAGCCTGTCTATATACCACCCTAGCTTGTCCATATACTACCCTAGCCTGTCTATATACTGCCCTAGCCTGTCCATATACTACCCCAGCCTGTTCATATACTACCCCAGCCTGTCCATATACTACCCCAGCCTGTCCATATACTAGCCTATCTATATACTACCCTAGCCTGTCTATATACTACCCCAGCCTGTCCATATACTGCCCTAGCCTGTCTATATACTGCCCTAGCCTGTCTATATACTGCCCTAGCCTGTCTATATACTGCCCTAGCCTGTCTATATACTGCCCTAGCCTGTACATATACTACCCAAGCATGTCTATATACTACCCCAGCCTGTCTATATACTGCCCTAGCCTGTCCATATACTACCCCAGCCTGTCTATATACTGCCCTAGCCTGTCCATATACTACCCCAGCCTGTCTATATACTGCCCTAGCCTGTCCATATACTACCCTAGCCTGTCCATATACTACCCTAGCCTGTTCATATACTACCCCAGCCCGTCCATATACTACCCCAGCCTGTCCATATACTAGCCTATCCCTGTCCGACCCCGTCATATATCTATCCGATCATATACCTGTCCGACCCCATCATATACCTGCCCGACCCCATCATATACTTGGAC
>BLSH010142157.1:200842-214318 GCA_018402905.1 Glandirana rugosa | reverse complement strand
GCGGTCTAACGGACCTTGTGATTCAGTGACTCTCGCCCCCCGCACCTCTGCTGGGTTCCCCCCTCTCCTCTCCCAGGGGATCCATATGGAAAGTGGGGAAAAGGCTGGTTAATAAGTCATGGGCTGGTGAGTCGAAAATGCCCGGGCCTGGTACTGACTGTGACTAGTATACGAGCCCAGACAGACAATAGTAACAGTGGTGGTCAGTGACTTAGTGTTCCAGGCAATCTGGCGCTAACTGGCACTGGCTGGTGGGGACACTAACTGATACTGATGTTCCTAGTGACACTTATACAGTGATCAGTGCTAATAATGTACACTGTCACTGGACTAATGACATTGGCTGAGTGACGGGGTGATCAGAAGGGCAATCGTAGCGTTAACTGTGTGCCAACATGTGTATGTGTGCTGACTTTATTCACAAGCTGGCCTTGTTCTCACCTCTGAATGGTAAATAAAATCAGGGGGAAAAAACAGCCAGATCTGTGTTGTGTGTTTACTAACACACACAGATCTGTGCTGTGATTGGCCCCAGCAATCAGCAGGTTCACAGCCAAAATCATTGGCTGCGAGCCTGCTGATGAACTCGTGCTGTGTCCAATCAGGAGGTGCATGTGCACCTATAAACCAGGAAGTTCAGTGCAGCATATTTATAAGTTGTGGTGCTCAGGGGGAGCCGCCAGCCAGCTTTAAAATTATTACTGGCAGGTCAGCAGATGTGTAGTTCCCCTTAAAGTGAATAACTTTCATCTTTAGAAGATAACGATGGTTGTTTGTTTTTTCTTTTTTTTCTCTCCCTCAGCCTTCCCATGTCTTACCATCCACCATGAGGACGCTCATCTCCGAGAAGGTGGAGGAACTGACCAAAAAGTTCACCGACTCCTTGCAGGGTCCCAACCCCGCCCACCACGCCAGAGTGCTGGGAGAGCTGGAGTCTCATCTGCAGGAAGAACAGGAGAAGTTCTGTTCCGGGTACACCACGCGCTTTACCTGTAATGCCATCGGACTGGGCCTGACGGCAGGGATTGGGCTGTACGGGGTGGTTGGTGCTGCCGCTGCAAGGGGCACCGTCGTCCTGGCCACACAGCCGGCTGTAGTCGCTGCAGAGAAGGTGGTAGCTGAGTCGGTGGCCACGGGCGCGGTAAACCTGGTGAAGAGCGGACTGTCCGCCCTGATGGGGCGATTTTTCCGAGGTGGCCTTTGATGCATAATGGGGAGAAACTGCGCACTAAATAAAGCTCCCAGGTGTGTCCAGGGTGCTGGTTTTAAAATTATACATCATAAAGGGGGGGAGGGGCATAGAAACCAGAACAAAAAACTTTTAAACAGGCCCAGCATCAGATTTATATTTCAGTAACCCTTTCGGGTACTTATTACCTCTCACAGAGATCACAGTACTCTCCTTGACCATGCCTTTGTCATCTTTTATCTCCCAAAGGATGGTGCCATCTTTATTCAGGCATCATCCAAGCTGTCAGGGATGAGCAGTGATGGCCAGATCTGCGTGGCTACACTTAGGAAACTGAGACCAGACTGTGCATAGTAATTAAAGTAAATTTATTTTCAGTGAAGCCAGAATCCATCTAAACAGGGGAAAACCGCAAACATAAAGATATAAGTGAACCCATAGAAAAAAATACCTAACTAAACAATCGTAACAGAGAAACAGAAAGCTTAACGAGGCTATACACAATATATACAAATGGGGAACACAGTGAACAGGGTAAAACTGGAGGAGTAGGAAACCTATAGTAAGGAGGAACCAAAACTGGGATCAGGAACAAGGCAGCAGGGTTCAGGGTTAGGGTTGCCACGTCATCCCTTTAATCCAGGACACATATGAATTACACAGGTTATTTTGTGGCTGGTTAAGGTGGTAATTAAACTCACTTGGTGCCTCATCTGCATTAAATTAGGCACAGAACAACCTGTGTAATTCATATGTGTCCTGGATTAAAGGGATGATGTGGCAACCCTATTCAGAGTATAGGTAGAAGGCAAAGAGTACAATCAAAAGCAGGAACAGGATAAATAGCGAGCGAGCAGTATCTAGCAAAAAAATACACACATGCTAGAAGTAAATGTAAAAGGAGGAACTAAATACCCTCCCAGCAGCCAGCATCAGATGGTACCTGGTTACTGGAGACTGCTGGCTGCTAGGAGACACCCGGTGGTGGACACCGGAACTACAACCTCCCACTCTCGTAAGCACAGGTGATTGAGGTCCTGACCCAAGCTTATCACCTTCTTCATGGACTGTGATGCCAGTTCAGAGATGACCCAGTCAGGTAAGGGTGGCAGTTTTAACCAAGCCCAGGCACAGTTCACCCCTTGGTTCTGTTCATTTGTGTAGTATAAGTGCTGCAAAGCTTGCCTGTAAACAGCTAAGTGTACCATACATGGGGACCACCTGGAAGAGGTGGCCCTGTACGGCACATTTCAGGGTGAGCGCAAACCATGCCAGAGCAAAGAACTGACTATAGAAGACTGAGCACAGAAGCAGGGATCGCTGTGGTATTATTAGCAGAGGTGATGATGTGAGCACAGGAACAGTTGCTCATAGGCCAGTGTGAGTGCAGAACCAGTGGGGTAAGAGGGGGACAATCAAACTCTAACATGGTTCAGTTCAGCTGTATCCAGTGTGTGTGCACCATTAATCCTGGTCTCTATGTAGATCTTAGCTGTGTTCACAAATGCCTGACACAGATCAGCCCCTGGTGCAGCCTTTCACCCTGTGACTTGTGTGTACAAAGTTACAATGTCACAGTCTGATCACTAGGCGAGTAGAGACTGAGCAAATGATTTCTCCTGTCTGCAGCAGACTGTTGCTGTCATCTCAGCCTAGGCGCAGTTGTAGGTGTGTGCAGTGGCAGTGATTTACAGAGAGTCTAGCTGCAGTAAACTGAACTTGTATTAAAGTCAAGGTTCAACAATACAGACAGCCCAGTTGGTGGGCACCTGAATTGGAACACTCACAGTTCTTAATAGGGACATGGAGTGGAGAAGGTCTCAGATGTGCCAACGACGTCTGTCTCAGAGGGCAGAATGAGCCCTGCCCGGTCTATGCCAAAATGGGAGGATTCCTGTAAGGATTGCTTGTCTATATCCGGTCCCTACTCTTCTGGCACCTTTCCTACCACTATTCACTTTCCCTGACAGATGGCTAATCTATCCCTACACTATCCATTCGCACAATGAGTGCCAAGGCAGGGAGCCAGGGTCTTAAATAGATTCTGCCTGGCCCAAGATGGCCGACAGAATGACATGCATTCAACCAGATAGCTTCTACAGTGACCTAGTAAACGATAAAGGAGTACGTTCCTCCTGAATTCCTCTCCCTCTGGAATGCTGCTGTGGTTGAGCGCCACCTGCAGTGGAGAAGATAAACTGCACCTGCCAACACTCATGACCTGGTGCTCCAGAATGGTGTTTTGATGATAAAATGTGGAACTTTTCTGAAAAAAAATTACTGTTGCTGCCTGTTGGGGAATTTTAAAGGGTTTATTCATATAATTTGTAAAATCACTAAAAGGCCCACTATTACTAGCAATACAATTTGTTGGTCAATGAATTACTATATGGAATTCTGAAAAAGCAATTTGTGTGTTACTTGAACTTTAGAAAATAAAATACACAAAGTGCAAACTTTTCCTGATTGGACATACTTATTATAACGATTGCTTAATCCTTCCAAAAATATTTCTGTTCCCGTTTCCACTAAGGGCTTGTTCACACTTGCTTCAATATCTGGCTTTGGATGCTTTTTTATAGAGCTCTGAATGCCAATCAAATCCCCGTCACTAGTGGTGACCTTACAGTCCTGATCACACATTGTGTTTGCTTTGCTTCAAAAATTATACCCCATGTCACTTTCTTGGTGCTTCAAAGTGTCTCCAAAGCCTTCATAGAAGTCTGCGACAGCGCCCGCTAACAGCACCTGTAGCTTGGGAGGGACTTTTATTCAGCGTTCGCTTCCCATTGTCTTGGAATTATTGCAGGTATGAAATATCCCAGAATGCAATGGAAAGCGAACTGGAAAGACGTCATCAGCAGTCACTTCCGGTTCATGTGTATATATTCTGGGAGAGTCTGGTGCAGACATCACATCTGGTGTGCAGCGTGGAGCAGCAGTAAAGTGAGTGAGATCCCGACCGGAGCGGAGCAACTAGTGGAACACATGGCGTGCAACATGAAGATGCTGTGTAGGATTATCAGAGCTGGGGGTTCTACTGCGTGGGAAATCAGCAGAGTTGGGGGTTTACTAATGAGTGGAGGATCAGCAGAGCTTGGTGTACTACTGAGTGGGGGATAGCAGAGCTGGGGGTTCTACTGAGTGGGGGATCAGTAGAGTTGGAGGCTACTTCTGAATGGAGAATCAGCAGAGCTGGAGGCTACTACTGAGTGGGGGGTCAGCAGAGCTGGAGGGCTACTACTGAGCAGGGGATCAGCACAGCTGGAGGCTACTACTGAGCGGAGGATTAGCAGAGCTTGGGGTACTACTGAGTAGGGGATCAACATATCTGGGGGTTCTACTGAATGGGGAATCAGCAGAGTTGGGGGTTACTAATGAATGGGGGATTAGCAGAGCTGGAAAATACTACTGAGCAGGGGATCAGAAGAGCTGGGTTACTACTGAGTGGGGGATTAGCAGAGCTGGAGGCTGCTACGGAGCGGAGGATTAGCAGAGCTTGGGGTACTACTGAGTAGGGGATCAACAGAGCTCGGGGTTCTACTGAGTGGGGAATCAGCAGAGTTGGGTGTTGCTAATGAATGGGGAATCAGCAGAGCTGGGAAATACTACTGAACAGGGGATCAGAAGAGCTGGGTTACTACTGAGTGGGGGATTAGCAGAACTGGGGGTTCTACTGAGTGGAGGATCAGCAGAGTTGGGGGTTTCTAATGAGCAGGGTATCAGCAGAGCTGGAGGTTACTACTGAGCAGATGATCAGCAGAGCTTGGAGTACAACTGAGGGGGGATCAGCAGAGTTGGGGTTTACTACTGACCGGGGGATCAGCAGGGCTGGAGACTACTACTGAGAGGAGGATAGGCAGAGCTTGGGGTACTTCTGAGGCAGGAATCTGCTGAACAAGGTTACTAATGAGCTGGGCTTCTCCTGAGTGGGGTTACTAATAATCTGGGGGTATAACGGAGTTGGGGTACTAATGAGTTGGGGTTCCACTCTGCCCCTTTAAAACAAATAGAAAACACACACAGGGCATTTACCAAGCTTAATTATAGCTTCAAAGAAGCATCAATGAAGCACCAAAAACACATCAAAAAGGCACGTTGAAGCGGTAGGAGCTTTAATGTGTGGTAAAGTTGAAGCGAGTATAAATGAGCCCTAAGAGAGGCGAGTTAATTTAATTGCATTTCTTACTTTACCCAACAATAACTTTCAGGTCAAAATGATTCAGAAAGTGAATGTGTTTGCCGGGATCTTGTTGATGACGGAGGAAGCTGAAATGTGGAAAGGCTAACGTAAGCCTAAAGTAAGAACATTTGAAAATCCGGAGATAAAAAAGCATCATTAAAAACCAACAGAAGGTCGGAGGTAAAGCTTTATTGCATGGCATTAAAGATGTCCCTGGTTTGGAAGTGGCTGCCCTCGAAAGGCTGCAGTTTCATTTGTTCCTGCAATGAAAGGTCACAACCCCTGAGCTTTGAATGACGGCCGGCACACTTCTTTTCAGGAAGAGGGTTGTTAAAAAAAAAAAGACTGAAAATTAACCAAAAAGTTGGAAAATGAGGGACTGCAAACTTTTTTTCGGGTGCCCAAATACGGTAAAATTTTGATACAATTTTCTGTTTTCCTTGCGCCGATCCATCTACCACATGTATGCTGCCATGGATTGGACCCAGGAGAGGAAAATTACAGTAAGTATTTGATACAATTTTTTCTGTTCCTGGTGCCAATACATTTACCACATGTACTGTATGCTGCCATGGATTGGCGCCAGGAAAAGAAAATTGCAATAAGCATTTGATACAACTTTCTGTTTTCCTGTGCGCCAATCTATCTACCACATGTATGCTGCATTGGATTGGCCCCAGGAGAGGAAAATTACAGTAGGTATTTGATACAATTTTTTGTTTTCCTGGTGCCAATCAATTTACCTCGTGTACTGTATGCTGCCATGGATTGGCGCCAGGAAAGGAAAATTACAGTAAGAATTTGATGCAATTTTCCTTTCTCCACACGCCAATCCATCTACCCCATATATGCTGCTATGTTGGCTCCAGGAAAGGAAAATTATGGTAAGTATTTGATAAAATTTTATGTTTTCCTGCGCCAATCCATCTACCACATGTAAGCTGCCATGGATTGGCGCCAGGAAAGGAAAAGTACAGTAAGTATTTGATACAATTTTTTGTGTTCCTGGTGCCAATACATTTACCACATGTACTGTATGCTACCATGGATTGGCGCCAGGAAAAGAAAATTGCAATAAGCATTTGATAGAACTTTCCATTTTCCTGTGGTACCAATCTATCTACCGCATGCATGCTGCATTGGATTGGCCCCAGGAGAGGAAAACTACAGTAAGTATTTGATACAATTTTTTGTTTTCCTGGTACCAATACTTTTACCTCATGTATTGTATGCTGCCATGGATTGGTGCCAGGAAAGGAAAATTACAAATAGAATTTGATGCAATTTTCCATTCTCCACACGCCAATCCATCTACCCCATGTATGCTGCTATGTTGGCACCAGCAAAGGAAAATTAAGTATTTTATACGATTTTCTGTTTTCCTGGCCCCAATCCATCTACCATGTGTGCTGCCATGGATTGGCACCAGGAAAGGAAAAATATAGTAAGCATTTGATACAATTTTCTGTTTCCTGGGGTGCTAATCCATCTATTGCATATGCTATGGACTGGCGCCAGGAAAGGAAAATTACAGTAAGTATTTTATACAATTTTCTGTTTTCCTGGTGCCAATCCATCTATTGCATATGCTATGGACAGGCACCGGGAAAGGAAAATTAGAGTAAGTATTTGATACAATTTTTAGCTTTCCTGGTGCCAATCCATCTATTGCATATGCAATGGACTGGCGCCAGGAAAGGAAAATTACAGTAAGTATTTTATACAATTTTCTGTTTTCCTGTGGTGCCAATCCATCTATTGCATATGCTATGGACTATGCTTTGGACAACTTTCTGTTTTTCAGGAAGAAGTACCTTCAAAGAAAAAGAATGAGCAGGAACCAAAAGCTTCAGGCTGGATTCACACCAGTCCGGTGCGAATCCCAGCCTGCCTGCTGCCGGGAAGGGGCGGAGCCACCGTTCGGCGGCTCCTGTCCGTTCCCACTGCGCAGCAGCTGCGGGGGGAGAGATGGGGGAGGAGCCACGAGCAGGGGAAATATCCCCGTTCAGTGCGGAGTGCATCTCCGTGTTAGATGCGCTCCCATTGAACTCAATGGGCTGGGAATTCGCACCGCACTGCACAGAAAAGGCACACGTTTTCTGTGCAATGCAAAGTGCGAATGCAGCGCACATATGTAAACCAGACACATTGAAAACAATGTATTTTCAAGTGTCCTGCGAATTGGATGCAGTTTAAGCCACATCCAATTTGCATAGGTGTGAACCCAGCCTCAAAAGAAATGTTGGGTACAGAATCAAGAGGTCCTTCGTTCAAATCCAAGTATCCCCGGTATGCATGCAGCCTCGTTATTACCTGACACAATATGGGAAAAGCCTTGCTTTTTGAGTGGCACCAGGCAAACAACTTTTCGGGAAGCATTTAATAAAAGAAAAGGTATGATTAAAGTCCAAAAGCCAAGAAAGCGACCAGGGGTATAGCTCAATGGCAGATCTGTGGCCTCCTTTCTTAATGCAATGAAAGGTTGCAACTGTTGAGCCTCAAACAGTGGTCTCCAGACGCCTATGATGATATCAACCAGAGAGAGAACAAAATTATATTATGTGGAGGTTTAGCTCATTGGCAGAGCCTTCAACTTCAGATGGAGTGGGAGTCGGGAATATTAAGGAGTATTGTTACAGGAATAACATAAGAAGACTACATAAATCAATTCCGGGCCAGCAAGGAGCTATAGCTTGGTGGTAGGGCATATGACTGCAGAATATAAGGTACCCTATTCAACTCTAGGGGGGCTCTCTGGAAGATCCTAGTCATCTTTGCACTTGATTGTGATTTTTGGATGCAAAAAATTGGTGGTTCCGGAAATGCTAAATCTAACCTCCAGCCTTGTATAGGCTCCTCTCCTGTACTGGAATGGCTGACTTTGCTTTCACTGCACACTGTGTGCTTCTCACAATGTGCATTAGAAGCTGTTGCAAGTCAGATAGAGCCCCTCCTCATTTCCTGGCTGGAGGACATCATCTAGACCAGGGTTTCTCAACCAGGGTTCCTCCAGAGGTTGCTAGGGGTTCCTTGAGCAATGGTCAATTTCTACCTCTCAGATAAATTCCCAATGACATCATTGATCTTTTTAGCTATCTGTAAGGGGGTAATTCTTCCAATGACCACAAGTGTAAGGAGCATTCTTCCCATTGACCATCACACTAATGTATCATGAGTTGTAGATATCTAATTTTTAGCAGGGGTTCCCCGAGACCGGAGAATTATTTCAAGGGTTCCTCGGTTTTAAAAAGGCTGCTCTAGAACAGGGGTAGGCAACCTGTGGCCCTCCAGCTGTTGTAGAACTACATTTCCTATGAGGCATTGCAAGGCTCACGAGTACAATTACTCCCAGAGGCATGATGGGACTTGTAGTTTTGCAACAGCTGGAGGGCCGCAGGTTGCCTACCCCTGCTCTAGAAAGACCTTTCATCCCACCCCCGACTTTACTGTCCCTGGCCCATCCTTTTCATTCATTGGATTTCCGTTATTTCAATCATGGTGGCTCAGCACCACATGTGGGCGTTACCAAGCCGATAGAGCCTGCCTAGGAACACCCGCTCCTCCAGACTGACACCCACCCATCCAGGTATTTTGATATTTGCATAACTACTCCCAAAATCCAGCCCACTGCTTGCATCCCGACTGAGGGCTCTAGATAGGAATACTTAGGTAGAAAGCTATGTAGAGCACCCTGCCGACCCCTCCCGCCATCCATGATCTACCTGCATTGCATAGAGAAGCACAGAGATGACATCACTTGGTCTAAAATAAATTATATGAGGAAAACAATGAAGGCTTTATAGGGAAATTGTCTTTAACTTGTTGATGAGGGAGGAACCAGAGAAGGTGTAACATAACTACATTAAAGTGATGCTAAACACACTGTTTAACCGGTTCCAGACCGGCTCACGTACATTTCCTGCTGCAGAGTGGCACTGTAGCGTGAATCGCTGTCTATAAACGGCGGCTCGCGCATGCACGGCTATCGGGTGGGAGCGCTCTAGTGCCCGCCGCACTATCCAGCAGTGTGGCCGCGGGTCGGGCGGACACGATCTCCACCGGCAAGCCGCGATCGCCTGGCACAGAAGAAAAATGGGGAACCACCGATGTAAACATGGCGGTTCCCCGCTCTGTCAGGCGGCATCTAAGAGATCTACTTAACCCCTGTCACTGGGATCAGTTAGATCTCTTATGCCCTTGGCAGCCCAGCCCCCTCACAGTTAGAACACCGCCTAGGGAACACAGTTATCTCCTAGATCTTGGATATGCAATTAGCGGACCTCCAGCTGTTGTAAAACTACAAGTCCCATCATGCCTCTGCCTCTGGGTGTCATGCTTGTGGCTGTCAGAGTCTTGCTATGCCTCATGGGACTTGTAGTTCTGCAACAGCTGGAGGTCCGCTAATTGCATATCCCTGTCCTAGATCTCCCCCTGCAAGGTTAAACCCTTCACTACCAATGACATTTATACAGTAATCAGTGGACATTTACATTTCTGATCGCTGAAAATATGTCATTGGTCCCAAAAAACCCTTAGAGCGCCCCCTCCAGGTTAACCCCTTCACTGCCAGTGACATTTACACAGTAATCAGTGCATTTTTATAGCACTGATCGCTGTATAAATGCCAATGGTCCCAAAAAAGTGTCAAAATGGTCCGACATGTCCGCCCCAATATCGCAGTACCGCTAAAAATCGCAGATCGCCGCCATTACTAGTAAAAAAAAAAGAAAAAAATTGTAAAAACGCCATAAATGAATTCTCATGGTTTGTAAACGCGGCAACTTTTGCGCAAACCAATCAATAAATGCTGATCACAATTTTTTTACCAACAAATATGAGGAAGAATATAAATCAGCCAAAACCAATGAATACATTTGGTTTTTTTATATTTTCTTTGGATTTGCATTTTAGCAAAAAGTAAGAAATATGTTTTTTTTTTTTAAATGATCGCTCTTTTTTTGTTTATAGCGGTGATCAGAAATGACGCACAGGTGACCAAATACCACCAAAAGAAAGCTCTATTTGTGGGGGAAAAAAGACGTCAATTTAGTTTGGGTACAACGTCGCACGACCGCGCAATTGCCAGTTAAAATGACGCAGTGCCGAATCGCAAAAAGTGCTCTGGTCCTAAACTGGGAAACCCTTCTGGTCCTTAAGTGGTTAATTTACATTGCCCCTTCTATTTCTGTATATGGATGATGGCACTGTAATTATTTTAATTAAAAAAAAAAAACATCTAAGTTCCTTTTTCCATATCAATATCCAGCTGTCACATGACTCAGCTCTCTCCCAGCCTCTCTGCAGGGAAACATAAGCAGGAGGAGCTTCTAGTCCTCTGCTGCTGTTCAAAATAAAAAAGCAGCCTTTGCAATACAGAATAAAAATAAATAAATAATATAAATGAAAGGTCATACAGATATATATTTGAGATTAAATCTTTTTTATTTTTTGGCAATAACATGGTGTGGGCGGATTTCTGTCAGTCACAGCCCCTCCAGCCTGTGTCTTAGTATAAGAGGGAGGTGAAGCCTCCATCAATCAAGATGTAATATCTCGCCTCCATTGTGTTTAGCTGGTTAGTGGGCATGGAGGAGGAGGGAGAGAGGAGTCTGTCATTTACCACTATGTATACACCCACAGGTGTGACTTTATAGTCACATGGGCTGCTCAGATGTGATAGGGAGGAAATGCTCAACATAGAAACTCACTGAAAACTGAGCATGTGCAGAGCTGTCAACATTGCACTGCAAAATCCCTAGCTGAATTGAGGACATAGCCAGAAGGGGGGATAGAGAGCAGCAGGATCAACCAGGTATTCTTTCAGAATACAGAAAGCAAATCTCATAGTGACTAAATGAGTATGAACAGCATGGAATACACCATTTATTCATCGATTTCTATGATGTGGGTTTAGTGACACTGAAAAAAAAATAAAAAAAAGTAAAATCATCCAAGTCCAAGTATTTATCTCACTTATATAATGGAGCCTCTATAGAGAGAGGTATGCAAGCACCCATTGTTGACCTTATGAAAATGCTATTTGCCTGGCAGTCCTTGCTTTCAGTGTCAATGACCTGGAAAAAGCATACAAAGAAGCCACCCTTCCTGATATGAATACTTCCTCCAGGTCTGTGCTTCAGAAAGTATTGGAGACACTGAATCAGTATGGGAGCCAGGCGATTAGCATTTTCAGTAGAAGGAGTCACCAGGGGGCTGTTATGAAGAGCCGCAGCTGCAGTTACATGGATGAACTCAGGATAGGCACACATTTTGCCAATGTGAAAAAATATTTCAACAATACTAATACAGGGATTATGTCACTTACCTGGTTGACAGCTACCTGGTGACATAACAACCCTATGTTTACAAGGTAATATCTGGGTTTACAAAAGTATTGAGCGCACACAAGGTGAATATATAACCTCTGTGGCTATTGAATATATTTTAATGAAAATGTTTGTGCCTTTATTTTTTGTTATTATTATTATTTTATTGTCTGTTTTCTCTTTCTATGAAAAAAAGTAAAATAATTGTGAAAAGAAGGAGTCCAGAGGCTTCTGCTACCCTAAAGAGCCTAAAATGTATCTAAACCCAAATAAAAAAGAATATTATTAGTAATTTTCAGGCTTTTTTTTCCTTTAATGTTCACCTGGTGACCCTGTCAGTAACACACTTTCTGGGGTCCTGGGGAGACAATACCCACTGTACTGTATCTACAGTATGGAGAACTGTTGTCACCCTAGGACAGGAAGTGTTTTAGGCAGTGGCAGCTGGTGACGTTTTAGGATGGGGGCGTAAGGCCCCGCCCTTCCTCTCTGACCCCTCCTACTTCTAATAAGTCCCACCCCTTGTAGTGTCCACCCACTCAGTCCCCTGTATTCCACATATTGTGTCAGGAGTATACAGCTCAGCATCACAGGACACAGTATACAGCCCCAACATCACAAAACACAGTATACAGCTCAGCATCACAGGAAACAGTATACAGCTCAGCATCACAGGACACAGTATACAGCTCAGCATCACAGGACACAGTATACAGCCCCAGCATCACAAAACACAGTATACAGCCCCAGCATCACAAAACACAGTATACAGCCCCAGCATCACAGGACACAGTATACAGCTCAGCATCACAGGACACAATATACAGCTCAGCATCACAGGACACAGTATACAGCTCAGCATCACAGGACACAGTATACAGCTCAGCATCACAGCACATAGTATACAGCTCAGCATCACAGGACACAGTATACAGCTCAGCATCACAGGGCACAGTATACAGCTCAGCATCACAGGGCACAGTATACAGCTCAGCATCACTTTTAGGACTACAGAACACCTTCCCTTTTCCTCATCTCCATGAGGTGGTCTGTACTTCCCATGCAGAACTGGCAACAACATAACTGACAACAGTCAGTGCAGACAGAGCAAAAAAGTTATAAACTCATATGATTTCTGGCAGGATCAACTGATTATTTTCTGCACTCAGATATAACAAGTCCCTTGCAATGCCATATTTAATGGACCAAAAGGGATTAAATAAAAGTTCATTGTTGGGATTTACTACCCCCTTAAAGAGGAACTTTACCCACCTGCCCCCACCCCCCAATTTTTTTTTCACTCCTATATATATCTTTTCTGAAGTCCTCTTGCTGGTTGGGTGACATTGCCGCAGCTTCTTCTTCTTCCAGTGGCAGAGGATGGGCATTCTTCCAGGACTGAGCTGCATTTATGTAATGATATGTGAGTGCGGCTTAGTCTGGGAGTGCTGTGATCCCAGCTTGTGTGATGGTGTGCCCCCTAGGGGCCAGCCATGTAAGCAGATGTTGATCTGTCCGAAAAATGTCACTAACGCTAGACCCAGGAGGAGGTTAGGGACTACGCTGGCGCATAGAGAGGGTAAATGAAGATTGGCAATTTTTTTAAAAAAAAATAAGGGGGATCTAAATTGTTTAAATATTCAAATTTATTTTCCACAAAAGAAAAAAAAACACAGAAAAACCTTATTATGGCTTCTTTATTGACTTCTATGCATTTGGCCAAATTGGTTAAATTTGGCAAAAATCTCCTGATTTGGGGGGGGGGGGGGGGGGGGGGG
>BLSH010142157.1:162733-175866 GCA_018402905.1 Glandirana rugosa | reverse complement strand
ATTTATTTATCTTTTGTAGGTATATGTCTTGAGATATGAGGTGTCAATTAGGTCTTCTTCTGTTTTTTTTTTTCGGGGATTTCGACGGGTATGTACCTAGTTGTCCAAGTTGTCCCTGGCCGACTCTAAGTTAGGAACATAGCTGACCGACTAACATGGATTCAACTAGGTAGCTAAAAAAATGTATGCTAATGTTGACGATCATAATTAGGAACACAAGACGGTGGGTCCTTCTGAGGGGCACTGGGGGGTCGGCCGTCTTGTGTTATCGAGACACCCTCCGAAGGGGGGTAGTTTTGACTGACACTAAACCAAAGTTGCACATGCACAGTGTGTTTTTATGTCAAACTATTGCAGGTGCTTATCCCAAAAGACTAATTTTATATACACTGTGATAGAAGAAGTATTGGGTGGCACCATATCATCAGCACATAAAAAGTTTAACAAAGCTTTATTGTTAAAACCAAATCACAGTCAGTTTTGATGGGGGGAAGCCTCCCACAGAGCTATTGTGTTCTGCCGGCTGGGGGGTCACGGGGAGTCTTCCTGGGTGGCAGAACACAAGGATTAATACTAGCAGTTGTAATCGTATGTAAAAAAATCGATGGATCAACTTAGGTACAATCAGCCAGTCGATACAAGGATTGAATCTCAGCCGGTCCCTGTTGAACCTGTTGATCCATGTATGGGCAGCTTTAGGGGCTTTTTTTTTTTGTCTTCTTCTGGATTAACTGTGGAGTATAGAGTTCTGTATATGGATGTTTTCTATTTATTTATTTATTTATATCTCTGTTGATTTAGTTCAATGGGCTTGTGTCTTTTTTCCAATCAATGTATACATGTTTATGTATTGCTTTGCACACCAATAGTTTTGTAAGTTTGTTCAGCCTGCTTTGCGATTTAAACACTTAGCCAGAAAGGCCAATACACTGCTTCCGCGGTTCACAGTCCTGCCAACAGGACAAAAGGGCAAATGCAGGTTCCTTGTCCAATCAGTAGTCTTGTGGCAGCCATAGGAATAACCTAAACAGTTGTGCTGCCTGGCTGATGTCTGTAAATCACAAGACTGACTAACCAGAATTACAAATTCTTCCGGGCGGCTAAAAAACAAATATATTTCAGCTATGTAGACTGCACCCAATGCTTGAAGCCTCCAATTCTGGCTCATCTCCTCTCTTCCCACCTTGTCCATCAGTTTGTTTCCATCTTCCCATCTTCTCTGCATAGGCAGCCTTGTGCGTCTTGTTGTCCGCTGCAGCCTCACCACCCTGCATCCTCAGCACACAACTTGCACATCCCCCCCCCTCTTTTTTTTTCATTCCTCCCCTCACATTAGAAAACCGGAGCAGCGAAGGCTCAGAAAGGAGGGATTCTCTGGACTAGACGTAACATATAAATACAAGACCTTAAATAGCAAACTCACACTCTACAAGCTGCAGGCATGGAGGTAAGGAGTCCAGGGGCTCACGCCTGCCAAATCTCCAAGTTTCCAAGTTTTTCCAGCTGTGGTGGGGGAAGAACGACTTGGAATTAAGGAAGCAGGGGGTGCAGCGAGGATCCCTTTCACAAGGGTCATGTCAGGACTGATAGAATAGCCGTTGCTCTTTAAAATCAAGGGGGTTTGAGGTTCCATCATAACTTTTTGCCTTTTTTTTTTTTGCAGGTTCCAAGACGCCTGGGTCTCCTCTTCCTTCTTCTGGTGGTCTTGAACTCGGCGCAAAGTCAGACTTCAAAGATGGACCATGAGAACGGTGAGTGGGGTCCAACGTCCATTGCAAACAGCTGGATAGTCATTGCTCCAAAAATCAAACCAAACAAAACAGGTTTCTTGGGATGAGATTTGGGATTGTTTTTGAGTTGTGACATCTGCACTGTAGCTGAACTACACTCCTGCTCTCTCCCCCAATCCAAGCGCAGCCAAAGACGAGCGCTCTGGCTCGTTCGTCCATCATTAACCCCTCTGTGGTCTTCTTTCGTATTGTTTTCTTCAAATGCATTTGTAACTAAACATTCCAACATGTGTGACATTAACATTCCGAACAGACTGCGTTCAGAGAATCATTTCCCTATGCTATGTGCCTGTACACGGCTGGTTATGTTTGGGGAACGGGCAGTAATTCGATATCTAAATGACTCAATGCTGCTCGCTCACATCTGCATGGGTAAAGTCACTTTCTGGCCAAATTCCTCCGCAACGGCCAACTTCGTAGGCTTAGTGACACTCTGTTCTTTCTCCTGGTGAACTAGCGGTAATACTGGGCTTATCCCACCTGCGCGCCGACGTCTCGTCACTCCTGACGCAGACTTTCCGAAATCCACCTGATCTCGCCAGAGGTCTGTAGCCCAGTTAGAGCCTCCATGACCGCTGTTTCCAAAAGGTCTGAGGATGTAAGTCTAGCCATGTAACAGACAGAGTCTTCCCCAAATCCACACGCTGCATGGGTTTCAGAAGATTTACTGAATTCCATCCATTTGGAAGGGTTCCAGCAGAGTAGGAACAATGATTGAAACTCTGTATGGAGAAGTGACCAGGCTGATCTCTCTTTCAGCACTTGATATTGGAAGCCCGCAAGGGCACATATGGCCAAGTCCTACCCTTTCGCTGCCAGAGCTATTTTTGCATTTTTTTGCACATATGTTTAAAAAATAATTTTAGACCTAAAGAATACATAAAATACCCAAAATATGATATATTTTCTAAAAGTAGATACCCTAGAACAGTGGTCTCCAAACTGCAGCCCTTTGCTTGTCTTTATACAGCCCTTGAGGCATTATTCCTGCAATTGACACCGTCAATGGGGCATTATTCCTGTCATTGACACCAACAATGGGGCATAATTCCTGCCACTGACAACAAAAATGGGGCACTATTCCTCCCACTGACGTCAACTATTTCTCCCCCTATTACCAAAGGCCGGGCATTGTTTAACCACTTCAATACCAGGCACTTACCCCCCTTCCCACCCAGACCAATTTTCAGCGATGTCGAATTCTGAATGACAATTGCATGGTAATGCGACGTTGTACCCAAATAAAATGTTTATACTTTTTTCCCCCCAAATAGAGCTTCCTTTTGGTGGTATTTGATCACCTATGGGGTTTTTATTTTATGTAAATAAGTATGTTTTCTCCATCACTGATGGGCACTGATGAGGCTACACTGACGGGCACTGATGAGGCACATATATGCAGCACTGATAGGCGGCACTGATAAGCAGCACTGATAGGCACTGATAGATGGCACTGATATACAGCACTGATGGGCACTCATAGGCAGCACTGATGGGCACTCATAGGCAGCACTGATGGGCACTCATAGGCAGCACTGGGCACTGACAGGTGGCACGGATGGACACTGATAGATGGCATTGATGGACACTGATAGGTGGCACTGATAGGTGGGACTGGTGGGCACTGATGGGCAGCACTGATAGATGGCACTGATGGGCAGCACTGATAGATGGCCCTGTTAGGCAACACTGCTAAGGAGGCACTGGCGGCATCACACTGAGTGCCATCCCTATTGCCATTTATTTGCCATACCTGGTGGTCCTGGGTGGGCTCCCTGTAGGTCCTGGGTGGCGATCCTCGGGGGGGGTGATAAACAATAAATGCAGCCCCCCCGTCAGGAGAGCCGCTAATCAGCTCTCATCTACGCGACTGCAGATGCGAGTAGAAGGAAAGCCAATATATGGCTCTTATTTACACCGTGATCAGCTGTGATTCGTCGCAGCTGATCACGTGGTAAAGAGCTTCGGACAGAAGCTCTTTACCGCGATCGGAGATGCGGTGTGTCAGACTGACCAGCTTGTTATCCTGCTGGACGTCATATGACACCCAGTGAGGTTAACTGAACCACTTACCGGCCGTCATTGTGCATACGGCGGTAGGGAAGTGGTTGAAGTCTGAAGGACAGTAAACTGGCCCTTTCTTTAGAGAGTTTGGAAACCCCTACCCTAGAGAATAAAATAGAGGTAGTTCCATTTTTTTATTTCACACAATATTACCACAAAGGTCTAGGAAATGCTAAATTTCAGTAAAAAATAAACTAAAGTTAATTTTAGGCACACAAATTTGTTGGTAAAATATAAACGATGAGGGGGCACTAAATAAATAGATACCCAACATGTCAAACTTTAAATTTGAATACTTCAGTACCCTACATTTTCCATAGGCAATGCTTTAAAAGCCCCCTATAAGTCATCAGTTTAGTGCTTAGGCCCCGGATGTCTCCCCTGTGCTTCACTGAAAGTAATACAATGCAGATCGCACTGCATTACATTCTTTTCCGGTCATAGTTGCTTGGGACACTGAGAGGTGGACCCAAAAATGATGTGGCTTTCCAGGGCAGCAACAAGGAGGGGAGTCCGCTCAGCTCCCTCCCCCCTACCCGGCGGCACCTGCTATGCCGGTCCCGAGGTACCCCAAAACTGTAAAACTGGATAACTTGAGGAGTCAATTTCTAGCTGCACTTCAAAGAACTGTTGGAGAATCTGCTGAATGTCCAACAGGATTGCTATGCTGTTGGTGACCTGTAAAGCTAAACACAGTCACTGTGCTTCAGCACTGGGGGTCATCTACTCACTCAGCCACAGGATCATCGGTTGCCTCTTGCTGAAATCCACCAGGCTCTTCCTAGTGAGGGAGATGTAGACTCACAACACCACAGGACTAGAGTTGCCACCTCATCTCTTTAAAATTGAACACATATGAATTACACAGGTTCTGAGGCTAATTTAATACAGATGAAGCACCCTGGTTCTAATCAGGGTTGCTATCAAATTTAATTCTGCTAGGTGGTAACTAGCTTGGCCAATTGGTAGGAGATTTCCTGATTGTTCTCCAAAACCTGAGTTGGTGCATCCCTCTCTTCTGTCAATGGGTGGTGCCGCTGCTCTTGACACTAGAAAGACAAGATCACATTGTATCCAGGTTAGGAGTGGATATGTTGTCCCAGCCAATACATCTGAGTTTCTTTGGCCCCAGGGGCTGCTGGGAGAGCCTATTTACTTGGGAGGGGTCTGGTGATAGGGGTTCTGTGCCACCTGAATGGCTGTCTAGGTGGACGTGTGTTGAAATGCTCCCAGCTGCTAGGCCAGGAGCCTGGGGCCTATCCGGGAGTACCTGGTTGCTAGGTGGTCCAAGGCCTATCCAGGTTGGAAGCAAGCAGTGCGGGGTTGGAGCTTCAGGCCTGGAGCCCAACCAAGTTTCAGGGATGCTGCCGCATGGAGAATCGAGTTGTTGTCCTAGGTGAAGGAAAGTAGTGGCCAGCAGGGACGACCGCTCTGGCTGCCAGAGGCAATTGACAACCTCCTGTTATCAGAGGCCAAGTTTGTGAAGTCTGAAGAAGTACCAGAGCAGCCTTGTTCACTACCCAGGGACGGTGAAGAGGTTGGGAAAGCTTCATCCGAGTCAAGCCAGGGACCCAGCGGGATAGTGTGGGTGACCCTTGCAGAGGATTCAGCAGGTTAGCTGAAGAGGCAAGTCAGGGACCCAGTGGCACAGCATGGGTGACAGTTGGAAGCCACAATGTGTTAGTTGCGGGAGAGCTCAAGGGATCCAGCAGTGGCTGGGATCTGAAGAGTCTAGTGAGAGACTGGGTGCTCAGTGAGAGGATCTGCAATGGGATACTGTGAGTGGTGATCTGCGTTGAAGTTGCAAGTTCAGTTACTATAGGAGACAGTAGTCTGCAAATACAGTTTGCTGCAATTCAGCTTAAAGGCCCTTGAACTGTTCAGCTGTCCTCCTATTCCTATTTTTGTCTAGGAGTCTGCCAAGTGTTTTTACAGTACACCTGCCTAAGGGTGTCCTGGCCCTAACACTCTCTCTCCAGTTTGTTGAGAGACTATAAATCTCTTTTTGCATTCTCAAAGTGTCTGGCGCCCCACTTACTCGATCTGTAATACACCCACCATGCCTAGTTACCCACACTGTGAAGAGGAATGTCAGCTCTCCCAAACTATGAAGGGCACCATTAGGCCTGCAGAGGTTGCACAGATAAGGCACCAAGTGAGTCTAATTACCACCTTAATCAGCCACAGAACCTGTGTAATTCATATGTGTTCAGTTTTAAAGGGATGAGGTGGCAACCCTACACAGGACAGCTGGACTCTTTCCCACCAACTTCCTCCTGGCTCTCTCCAGTGAGCTTTTCCAGATCCTATTTGACCCCTGGACACAGATGTGCGAATAGGCCCCCCAGCTAAGCCTAGCTGGGACCTCGGTGTCTTCCTAAAGGCTTTTTCTAGGACCTTGCAACAGGGGGCAGAGTTCCCTCACAGGGGTCTCCTTCTGCAGTACTAGACCCAGGAAAGCTGCACTGCTGCCTGAGGGCCCAGAGATTGGCTGGAGTTCCATAAATATTCAAGTTGCATGCCCTGTTCTTCTTTCTTCTATGATTCTAGAATTCACTAGAAGAAAGAAGGAAGTAACAGAGCAGCAGCCTGTGAGAAACTGAGTTGACCTAAACAATCAACACCTGATCTACTGGTTACAGGGGAGCTTAACTACATATACCTAGCAACCTACTCTACACTAGGAGTCCCCATGACTAAGTTCCTAGGGGCGAAGCGAAATGTGTTGTGAGAATGGCCTGGTCGGAGTCCAGGCTGAGGTTGCCACACATGCACACCCCAGGGATGTCATGCATGTGCAGCCATAGGGAGACTCTGTCCTGCCATTGCAGGAGCCGGGACGAGCTCCCTCCCAAACCAGCGCTCCCAGCATTGGATGTCATAAAACTTGCACCCCTTCCAATAGAGCCTGAGCGGTACATGAAGCAGGTCTTGGGTCATAGGATGCTACAAAGGTTATCCTGGTGATATCAGTTCTGTTTCATACTGTAGTAGAATCAGCTACATACAATAAGCGGCGCTGTGTTCCAAAAGCATCACAGGTGACTTCTGGTCTGCTGCTGGAAAAAAATCAAGTTGGGAGTCAGCTACATACAGCACGTGGTGCTGTGTTATTGCAGCATTATGGGCATGATTCAATCTTCCCAGCCATTCAGAGAAAGGTTTGCATTTTTATCAATGAATACAAGGCTTCCTCTGATTGGCCAAGGTTAAAATTGTGACTTCCTATAAACAACTGAGAAGAAGGAATCCTGCTAGTGATGTTGGCAGAACACGGCACCACTTACTGTATGCAGTTGATGCTACTACAGTATAATACAATTCACACATCAGCTAAATAACTTCTAGATGTGGACCTATGTAATTATGAAAATATTATTATGACCTATGGAATTATGAAAATTGTTATTTTGTGCTACCTTGGCCCGAACAAAGTCATTAAAGTGAAAAAAAAACCATGGACTTTATTATTATTATAATACAGGATTTATATAGCACCAATAGTTTACGTAGTGGAGGTCTTAGACATTAACATTGATAGCTCTGCTGTCATATTTTACTTTACTATGTAATGGACCAAATACTTATAGAAACCCATCATGCATATAAAAGACAAACTGAACTCACCAGTATTGCCTATTGTTTGCCTGTGTCTTGTTCTGCACTGTGTCTCTGTGGGGGCAGCCATCTTGGTAGAGTCAGGTCTTTATCCATTTCAGAATCTCCAGTAAGAAGAACAGTGGGCAGCACAGTAATGAGATCACCAAATCTCACTCCAGATCTGCTCAGACTAACAGTCAGTGGCATGAGTTATGAGGCTAAAGGCACAGAAATGCCTAGGCACCTTCACATACCTTGAAGAGGTCCTTCATTTTGCAGGATGAATTCTAGTCAAAACGTACTTTAGATGTTTCAGAAAATGTTTCTAGGCGCAAATGAACTGGATGTGCCCTATAACATAGCAAATCTTCACTTCCATTCAATTTAAAATCCGGCAACAAGATGATGCCTATATGACCATTCATTGAGAGGTCAAAAGTTTGTAGTGGGGTGCAGTGTGGTGCGGGAACAATAACACACACTCAGTCCAGATGCAATTGAAAGAACTTGTAAAGAAGTCAAAGTAAAGCACATCACAAATCTGGTGGGAGGAGGCCCAATCGGGTGACATTCATGGATGATAACAACGTGTAGTGGAGCAGGTTTCAGCCAAACTGTCTTGAGGGGCGGAATGCAGCCTGGCTGGTCCAAGCCTAAGAGGGGAGGTTTCCAGTAAGAGTGGCAGATCCCTATGCTTTCCCTACTCATCTGGAACCTCTCCCTGCTGCTAATACTGTCCCTGGCAGATGGGTAACCTGTCCCTACTATCTACATGCTAAAAACGCACAAAACCCAGGAGCTAGGGTCTTAAAAAGACTCTGCCTACCCAAGATGGGCGCCATAGTCACATGGGCTGTCAGCATTCAACCAAATCACTGCCCTAATGACCTAGGAAACCAAAGAAGAACCATGTTCCTCATGACTTTCACTCCCTTTGCACTGCCGCTGTGATTGAGCACCACATGCAGTGGATAAAATAGACTGCACCTGTCTACAAGCTGATGAATACATATAACAGGTCCATGCTTGTGGGCAGCCTGTGTATAAACGACAATGCCACAGGGGGTCATCAATGCTAGGCTGGGGAATTGTTCTCCTCATTAGGTCATTTAGTGGTCTGCTCTTACTCTTCTTACCACCTACTTGCTGTGAGGGGTAAATGTGAAAAAAGTTTTATGTTAAATATTAAAAAAGAATTGAATAAAAAATAATAAATAATAATAATAAAGAAAATATGCCAAAACACTCTACGTACTCTTCAAAAGAACAGTGCATGGCTCCCACCTACAATGTTTCTGTACATCATAGGCAGTCCCAATTAATTGGAAGCAAAAGGGCCATCACCTGCCTGGGTTAATATTATGTAAAGTTCCTACAAGGCCATGTCAGTCCTTTCCAGTCACTACAACAGTTCCTGGAGAACTTGTGGCACAAACAACTGAAGCTGCACACCATCCTTGCTTCTCTCTCCAGTTCCACATTATGGAGGTAGCTAATCTTGTTTTCCCTTTGCCTTTAGACCCTAAGAGGCTCCTGGGTACAACTCTCACAGACAAAAGCCCACCTGCACTTCTTTGAGGATCTATCTTCACAGTTAGTGCCCTCTTTCTTGCATTGTTTAATACACCACTTTCTCTGCTTGTTGTTCCTTCAGGTGGTGATCTCCCACATGGAGCGACAACACCCAATGTGGCCGATAATTGCCTCAAGTCACTTTCGAACGCCATTCTTTTCATTCTGCTACTGACTTCCACTCATGCATTTTTTTAGGCCAGAATACACCCCAGGAGCTCCTGCACCAGATAGAGGTTAATTTCCAAGTAATCTGCCTTATCACCTACTGAGCATTAAAGTTGACCCCAAAATTCAGAGATAGTAAAATCTGGACTGAATTTCTGAGTTTGGATGTCCCAAGCCAAAACTGACTTTCAGTGTTATTTTTGGTGGTGTGGTAGCTTATACTGTTTGTGCATCTTTGCTTACTGCTCTATTTACCATGCCACCCCAAAGCTCATGCTACATGCCAGGCATCCCTTTGCACCACTGAAGGTTCTTGACTTCAGTGGGACTCACTGTTCAGTAACTCCCAATTTTAGAGCGTGGTAAGCTTTAAATAAGGTCAGCTGAACCACAACTGATCAAAATTTTCAAAAGATTGTTCACCTCTGTTGGTCATGGATTCCAGTTACAGCCATATGAGATCCAAATGATATTGGGCCTTCATATAGTGACCATTGTGGACATTATATGTGCAATATGGACATTCTATCCAATGTCTGTTTTGTTAGTTGCCTATTGAGTTGTATTATAATGACCACACAAGATTTTTTTTCTGGTGTCTTTGAACAGGTTCAGACACTCAATATCCAGTAGACTGTGAGGACGTCAATGACCTGGGGGCAGATACTGATGGAGTGTATGTTATATATCCATCTGGGCCATCCAGCGCAGTGCCAGTATATTGTGATATGACTACTGATGATGGGAAATGGACGGTGAGAGTCATTGATTTGCTAACTATATATACAGGCCAAATTCTCAATATACAGTACTTTGTGCTGATTAATTTATTGTCTTTGAACTGTCCCCTCAGGTAATCCAAAAGAGGTCCAATGGTACTGTGAGCTTCTTCCGTGGCTACTCCGACTATAAGACAGGGTTTGGCCGAGCAGATGGAGAGTACTGGTTAGGTGAGTGTGCAAGTGCAATTATAAGCCAAATTTACACTATATGGCTAAACTTTGTGGACACCTGACCAACACACCAACCTCTATATTACCAAAAGCACGTGGACCAATCTTCAAATGACGGAGTTCAAGAGAATCTAGTTAAGGCTACTGGTAATGCTGCACCATACAAAAACATTATACACAATTGTGCTCCTCAAACCGTGTGGTAACATTTTGGAGAAGACGCTTTTCTGTTGCAGCAGGATGGTGGCCTGTGTACAAAGCCAGCTCCATAAAGACATGGCTTGATGAGTTTGGTGTGGAGGAACTCAAGTGGGCTAGATTATCTCAACTCTGTTGAATACTTTTGGGATGAACTTGAACTCTAATTGTGAGCTAATGTACATGACCCAACCAAGCAAAGCCACTGTGCTTAGGAACACAATACAATATATATAAAAACCAGCAGCTATGCACAAATTTTTTTTGGAATAATGCTATTATAAAAATGTGAGGTGCAGCTCTCAAATGGTTCAAAAAAAGTGTCCATAATCTCTAAGTTCACTATTTCAAGGCCCGCCACCAGGGTTTTCCATATGAGGGTAAAAATCCAAACATAAAGGACTTCAGGAAAGGCTTCAAAGGCCACCACCGTCCCCCATACACACTGGTCCTTACCAGATGTACCGGACCCCCATTACAGAGGTCGGATCAGCATAACATTACTGGTCAGGTTCACTGATGGCCAGCTGGTCCCCTTCGCGTCACACACTCCCCCCGTCAGATCGCTCAAACTCTGGTTGCCTATGAGATCCTCCCAGCTGCAGTTATCACGTCCATGACTGTCAGGCCACCACTCCCAGTGTCCTATAGTCCTCCAACTCGTCACCCAGATATCAGCCGGTATAGGATAAAGGCTCGATATAGTGTAGTATTTTAGGCATAAAATCGATTTATTATATCAAAAATTTGCACTCACATGAGGACTATAGGACGCTGGGAGCGGTGGCCTCTGACAGTGACGGACAAGATAACTGCAGCTGGGAGGATCTCTATATAGGCAACCAGGGCAACCAGAGTTTGAGCGATCTGAAGGGGGGAGTGTGTTATGCGAAGGGGACCGGCTGGCCATCAGTGAACCTGACCAGTAATGTTATGCTGCTCCGACCTCTGTAATGGGGTCCGGTCCATCTGGTAAGGACCAGTGTGTATGGGTGACGCTGGTGGTCTTTGAAGCCTTTCCTGAAGTCCTTTATTTTTGGATTTATACCCTCATATGGAAAACCCTGGTGGCGGGCCTTGAAATAGCGAACTTAAAGATTATGGACATTTTTTTTAACCATTTAAGCGCTGCACCTCACATTTTTATAATGTACATGACCTCACAAATGCTCTTTTGGCTGAATGAATACAAATTCCACCAGACACACTCCAAAATCTTGAAGAAAGCCTTCCCAGAAGAGAGTTATAGTCACAAATGAGGTCCAACTCCAGATTAAAGGGTGTGGTTTTGGAATAAGATATCCAGCAAGCTCATAAAGATGTGATGGCCAAATGTCCACAGCCTTTTGGCCATATAGTACATTTTGTTTTGGGTAGAGTGGGGAAAATTTAGAAGCTCTCTCAGTTTTTTTATTGGTGTAGAAGAATTGTACCTAGATGCCCTATGTTGTGAGTATGAGGACGTGAAGGGCCAGAGGTGTAAGGACGCTATTTTAGTGAGGTGTAATGTAAGTATTCATGTTTATTACTTATCCTTAGGCAGTTTTTATGAATATGGCAGGCTGGGGCAGTCACTATTATTATTTTTTCTTTTTGGATAGGATTTGGGTTTTAAGTTGATACGGTTGCATTCATAAATCAAACTTAATCAGTGTACCAGAGTTTCTTTAACTCTAATTCATCCTCAGATTCCAATGGAAGCACAAAGCCTTATTTTCATTTATCGAAAAATTTTCAGCTATAAATAAATAAATTGATTTGCTCATCAAGTGAACTGCGAATATTTGGATTTGCCTGAATATAGTCCAGCAGATTTGTCCATAGTTACATAATAGGTAAGGTTGAATAAAGACACCAGTCTATCCAGTTCCACCTGTGTAGGTGTGCATGTTCATAATCATTTCCCATATCCCTGTATACTGTGCTCGCTAAGATACACGTCAAAGAGTTTTGTTTAAAATTATCAATACTTTCTGCTGACACCACCAATTGTGGAAGTGAGTTCCACATCCTTACCGCCCTGGCAGTTAAAACCCCCCTATGCAATTTAAGGTTAAACTGCTTCTCCTCCAGTTTCATTGAGTGGCCCAGTGTCTTCTTACACTCCCTGAGACTGAATAATGGGAGGCACATATACAAACTGTTGTAATTCCTCCACCGTTCACCTGATTAGGATGTAAATACCATGAAATTAAAGCTGAAAGTCTGCAGTTAAAGCACATCTTATTCGTTTCATTTCAAATCTGTTGTGGTGGTGTATAGAGCCAAAAAGATTAGAATTGAGTCGATGTCCCAATATTTATGGACCTGACTGTATTCCCTATGCCTGAATCACCATTAGGTTATTTGTAGAGTACATCGCTACCATATTGCTCTCAAGCGTCTCTTCTCCAGAGAGAATAAGCTAGTAGTTGTTCCTCTTAACTGAGGTTCTCTAGGCCCTATATTAACTTTGTTGCCCTTCTCTGAACTCTCTCCAGTTCCAGCACATCCCTCCTGAGGACTGGTGACCAGAATTAGATGGCATACTCCAGCTGTGGTTGAACCAGAGTTTTATAAGGTGGCAGGATTATAGTTTTATCTCTGGAGTAGATTCCCCTCTTTATGTGTGCTAATATTCAACTAGCTTTGCTTTTTGCAGCCATTGCTAAGTCTGTGATCTACTAGGACCCCCAAATCTTTCTCCATCCTGGATTTCTCCAGAGGTTCCAGGTAGCTTAAGACCAGTGGTCAGGAGTCCTCCCTACACGACCTTGACCTCTCTCAAGTCTCTTCCCGTTGTTTCAAT
>BLSH010142157.1:130898-150489 GCA_018402905.1 Glandirana rugosa | reverse complement strand
CCCCATCGTCTCCGACTCGCCAAACATTCCACCTCCTCGGACCGTCGTCGCAAGTACTACCTGTCGTCCCCCCCCCAGTATTTATAATATCTAACTTGTTATTATAGTTTCCATAGTGTGATCTAGTCACCAAGAGTTGAGGCCAGGAGCCCTGGGTGGTTGTCCGGTCTAAAATTCATAATGGAACCCCTCTACGTCTGATCTTATGACGTTAGTGACTCGTCGTTTACTATAGTGGACACTACAATGTATCAATGTATCAATGTATCAAACAGTCCAACTTTTTTCTGTGTTCAGGTAGGTCAAGTTGGTTTTTTTTTTTTTTTTTACATATAGTATATGTGTATATATGTATATACATTTTTTTTTTTTTTTTTGGTTGAACTGGATGGACTTGTGTCTTTTTTCAACCTGACAAACTATGTAACTATGTAACTATGTAACATCACAGGTGATATCATTTGCTGCTCAGTGATTGCAGTATTCTAGTCTGCATCTCCCCAAGGTAATACTTAAAATCTGGCCTGTTGGTGGGTCCCGAGGACCGGAGTTGAGAACCACTGATCTAGTGTGATACCTTTGATATTATTGTTCAATCTATAATATTTATGACCCCCCCCCTGCTGTCCATCATGAACGCTGCTGCCAGGCTCCTCCACCTTACAAACCGCTCAGCCTCTGCTACCCCTCTCTGCCAATCCCTCCATTGGCTGCCACTCAACCAACAAATTAAATTCAAGATACTAACAGTAACTTATAAAGCCATCCACAACCTGGCCCCCAGCTACATCACTAACCTGGTCTCAAAATACCAACCTAATCGTCCTCTTCACTCCTTCCAAGACCTCCTGCTCTCTAGCTCCCTTGTCATCTCCTCCCATGCTCACCTCCAGGACTTCTTCCGAGCCTCTCCCATCCTCTGGAATGTTCTTCTCCAATCTGTCCGACTTTCTCCTGCTTTGTCCACTTTCAGACGATCCCTGAAAACTCATCTCTTCAGAAAAGAGAGAGGACAGAAAATTGACACTGTTATACAAGCTGTACACTCACTACTTTACATTGTAGCAAAGTGTCATTTCTTCAGTGCTGTCACATGAAAATATATAATAAAATATTTACACAAATGTGAGGGGTGTACTTACTTTTGTGAGATACTGTACTTACCTGTTGGGGAATTGAAGTGAATGCCTTGGATATTCAAAGCACTGAACATTTTGGACTGAAATCACTTGAACTCAGTAAACCCAGAGGGCGTTGATATATTGTCTGGTTGCTGGGGGGTTGCTTTGGGACGCTTGTGCGCTAGTCAATATTTGAAGTAACATTAAAAATGAATGTATGGAATAAATTTGCCTCCTCTCCCTTCATCTCCTCCCCTCTGCCCTCCTCTCCTTCCCTTTCTCTTCAGCTTCTCATTCGTCTCATCCCCACTTCTCTCCAGGGCCGGCTCTACCACTAGGCGGAGTAGGCGGCCGCCTAGGGCGCATTGCCGCCTAGGGGCGCCTGGCCACTGTTGATCTGTCACTGGCTGCTCTGCAATGATTCATGTAAAAACTGACACTGCCTGACTGAGATAATGAGATTGTCTTACCACATGCCATTTGCAAATGTATATAGAAATAGTGACTGATCTGCCAAATAACCCCCCTCAGCCCCCACCCCCATGAGGCTGTATTTGATGGGCACAGGTGAAGCTGTATTTGATGGGCACAGGTGAGGCTGTATTGATTGGTGCTGGTGAAGCTGCATATGATGGGCACAGGTGAGGCTGTATTGATTGGTGCTGGTGAAGCTGTATATGATGGGCACAGGTAAGGCTGTATTGATTGGCGCTGGTGAGGCTGCATTTAATTGGCGCTGATCAGGCTGCAATTCATTGGCGCTGATCAGGCTGGGCAGGGAAAGGGGTGGGGTCAGGGGTGGAGCCAAGGGGGAGGCAAAATGAGGTTTCGCCTAGGGTGTCAAAATCCTTGCACCAGCCCTGCTTCTCCCCCCTCATTTTCACTCTTTCCTTCTCCTTTCCTCTCCTCATTACTATTCTGCAACCCCTGCCCTCCATTCTTTTGATCTCTCTTTTCTTTGTCTTGTCTGCTCTCTACATTTCTGCTTCACTCCTTTTATTCTTAGCCTTTCCTCGCATCTCCTTTTCCCTCACCCCACTCTCTCTTCTCTCCTCGTTTTCCTCTCCTACCTACTTTGCCCTAGACGTGTGCAGAACAGAAAAATGTGTTTCGTTTCCCATAGATTTGTTATGTTACTAATTTTGTTTAGTTTAATTTAGTTTTGTTTATTCATTTTCTAACGAATTCCAAATTTTAGAAACAATTCGAATTCGGATCAGTCGAAAGATGACTGAGTTGAATTCTGTGTGAAGAATAGCTGGTTGTTAAGGAGTGGGCCGGGAAGCTGCCCACCACGTCCTTAACAACCAATGACTCATCAGCTGTTAGCGGGCCTCCCCACTGACAGCTGAAGTGTTAACAAAAGAATGGCAGCAAAGAAAAAGTCAGAATAAAAAAAACAGCGTGGGGTCCCCCCCAGTCCATACCAGGCCCTTCGGGTTTGGTATGGATTTTTTTTTTTTTCCGAAATGGTATGGATTTTAAGGGGAACCCCAGGCCACAATTAAAAAAAAAACGTAAGGCGCCCCTAAAATCCATACCAGACCCTTATCTGAGCATGTAGGCCAGGAAAGGGGGGGGGGGGGCGAGTGAGCACACCCCCCTCCTGAACCATACCAGGCCACATGCCCTCAACATGGGGGGGGTAGGTGCTTTGGGGCAGGTGGGGCTCTGCCCCTCCCACCCCAAAGCACCTTGTTGATGGGGACAAGGCCTCTTCCCCACAACCCTGGCCACGGGTTGTGGGGGACAGTGGGCAGGGGGCTTTTCGGAATCAGGAAGTGCCCTCTAACAAGGGGGCGCCCAGACCCCCTCCTATGTAAATTAGTATGGAGTACATAGTTCCCCTACCTGTTCACCAAAAAAGTGTAAAAAGTGAGTAAAGTCACAACACAAGTAACATCTTCCCTCATTCCCTTCATCTCCTCTCATTCTCTTTTCCTTAATCTCCTCTTTTCCCTCCTTTCCTCTGCTTTCTTCTCCTTTCTTCTCTCCATCACTATTCTGCCAATTCCTCCCCTCCATTCCTTTAATCTCTCTTTTCCCTTCCTCTCATCTTGTCTCCTCTCTTCCCCTCCTCTGCCTATCCTTTCCTCTCATCTTCTCTACCCCGACCCCAATCTCCCCTTTCTCTCTCCTTTCCATCTCCCCCTCCCTTCTCACTTCTTCTCCACTCTTCTATAATTTCTCCTTCCTTCAATGTTCCTCACCTTTTTCCTCTATCTTCTCTCTCCTCCTTTTATATTCCCACTCTTTCCTTTCTGATTTCCTTTCCCTCCCCTCTTTTCCTCTCTCATTCCCTCCAATCATTTTATTTGCCCTTTCCTCTGCACATTTCCCCTTTTCTATCATCTACCCTCTCCTTTAATTGGAACAAAGCAACAACAATGGCCATCCAACTAGTTTTTGAATGTTGTATTTAAGATATGCTGTTCTCCTACAGGGGATTCTTTGACTTACCACAATGGAATGAAGTTCTCTACATACGACAATGACCGTGATGTCTTCCTTCAGAACTGTGCCTCCTTCTTAGCTGGAGGGTTCTGGTACCGAGCTTGCCACATGGCTAACTTGAATGGGCCGTACCTGCGAGGGACCCACCTGTCTTATGGCAGCGGAGTCATCTGGTCTCAGTGGCGAGGTTTCTATTACTCCCTGAAGTCCACTGAGATGAAGATACGTCGTGTGTGAGGACCCTCGGTTTGGTCCAAGACCTGTGATGTCTACTGCCTGTAGGACCTATGACTTATTTTCTGTTTTATCTTATTGTCCTCCAAACACAGGCAACCACAAACCATCCCCTTGAGATATTTAACCTTTGACCTTTTCCTAAAAACTGTAATATTTTCCATGACGTGATACTTTGTATCTCAAGAAAGACCCTAATGATGGAACTTCATGTTGCTTCCAAATCTTAGCCAGTTATATTCCTCAAAGCACAAATGGCTAGGAACCTCAAAGGCAAATAAGGTGCAGGAGGCCTGTGATTCAGGACTGAGTGTTGGGTCTACCCTAGAGGAAGCAATGACACGTTTCCCAAATGATCCAAAGCAAATTGAGCCAATCAGCAAACTGATCTGTCTTGCAGATCCTGTTTGATACAGGTCAAATTTTGGTTTGAGTGGATCGATTCACTCATCTCCAGTGGACATTGATTATGGCAAGTTCCTTCAGTGGCATATTTCAGTGTTGATGGTACCATCATTGGAGCCTTCCATGGTAAAATAATGTTTGGTGAGTGATACCATCACTCAACCATCCCTTGTTACAATACCATTAGTCTATTTCTTGAGCATTCTTGCTAACTTTATGGTGCTACCCTGATCCACTTGTTGGGAAGAACTGCCCCTTACTCTTGAATATAGGACTGAGATGAAGTTCCATTAGACAGTATTCTATGTCTATTGTTTGTTTAGTAATCCCCTCTGCATGCCTGCATCCCTACTGTCCTCAGTGGTCAGTAGTTATCACTACCATATAAAAATGTTTTCTCCCAAAATTTGTATTTAAAAACTCATAGAGGTAAAAAATAGATTTGCACAGCATTACCTTCACATTAAAAGGAAAATAAATCCTGTTTATATATGAGAGTGACGTTTCATTTTTTGAAATTTTAAAATGCAGAACTTGGCCCTTGCAAGACAAAGCAACACATTCACATAAAGCACCCTTCCCTCAGCAGCACCTACTGACTTGCAATCATCTTAAAAACAGTTAGTACGATTCCTGAGGTTATATTAGCTTCCAGTAACCAATTGCACAGCAGGGTACAGTGTATACCTGGGTGGGCCAGGCAGGCTGGCAGCATATGAAGCTTTCTATGCAATGCACCACACTGGGATTATATCCGCCCTATTGGATTGGTGTAGAACTAGATTAATTATAGAGCAAGGGGAAGTGGCAGTGGTGAGTTTTTATAGCAAGCGTAGCTTGCTGATAGGAGGAGAGAGAAGAGTGAACAGAGTAATGACATCATCATTGTGGAGGTCCTCAATCCTTGGCCAATCCAGCAGGCCAATTCTCCGATCTGGCAAAGGAGCCTGGGTCACGCAAGTGGTCAGTGGCGGCCACTCCATTAGGGGCACACGGGCACCGCCCCCCCATCCATGCATCCTGCCCCCTGATCTACATGCAAGATGCTGGATGCATGGATTTCAATGGAGTTTGTTTTTTAAGAACGTGATTAGAGCCAGAGGCTCTTAAGGGCTTCAAAAAAGGGTGGGCTCGGGGCGCAGAGCACTGTGCCCAAAGCCTATCCAGTTGTGTGACAATAGCGAATGAATATTCGCTATTGTAACACTGATTCTCTTCCATGAGACCCATCACCCGATTGACCGAAAGGAGATCCGATCGGATTGGCCGCCAGGCGGAGGGAGGAGACACTGGGGAAACGAGACAGCAGCCGCCCACAGCCCGGAGAGCAGCCTCTGCCCGGAGTGCTGCCGGAGAGATGGGGTAAGTGCAGGGTTGACTGACTGACCCCCTCAAAAATAGAACTACCAGCTGACCACTGCACAGAATTACAGATCCATTGGCGGGTAAAGCAGTTGTACACTGATCAGCCATAGCTTTATGATCACTGACAGGTAAAGTGGATAACATTGATTATCTTGTTACAATGACATCTGAAAATGGATGGGATATATTAGGCAGCAAGTGAACCTTTTGTCCCTGAAGTTGATGTGTTGAAAGCAGAAAAAATGGACAACTTTAAGGATTTGAGGGCCAAATTGTAATAGTTAGACGAGCAACTCCAAAACTGCAGCTCTTGTGGGATGTCCTCAGTCTGCAGTGGTCAGAACTGACCACAAGTGGTCCAAGGAAGGAAAACCTGCAAACCAGTGACAGTGTCATGGACAGCCAATGCTCATTGATGGAGGTGGGGAGGGAAGGCTGGTCTTTGTGGTCCGATCCTATAAAACAATTACTGCTCAAATTGTAAATGTTGATTCTGATAGAAAGGTGTCAGAACACACAGAGCATCACAGTTTGTTGTGTATGGAGCTGTGTAGCCCCAGAGTGTCAGGGTGTCCATGCTGACTCGTGTCCACAGCCAAAAGCACCTACAATAGGCACATGAGCATCAGAATTGGACCACAGAGCAATGGAAGAAGGTGGCCTGGTCTGATGAATCACATTTTATTTTACATCATGTGATGGCCAGATGTGTGCGTCACTTACCTGGGGAAGAGATGGCTCTAGGCAATGGTGTATCATCCATGGGTGCAGGGTGTTCACTGAACACGGGCCCTGAGGGGTTGGGGGGCCCACTGTGCTCTGATCCACACTGCACCCATGGATGATCTCTCCCTGGTTGACAGCCGGGGATGATCGGTGCGGTGTGGGCTTGCACACAGGCCCACTAATTTCATGATACGCCCCTGGCTCTAGGGTGCAGTAGGGGGAGAAGACGAGCCGGTGGAGGCAGTGTGTTGCTTTGGGCAATGATCTGCTGGGGAAACCTTGGGTTCTGCCATTTATATTGATGTTACTTTGACATGTGCTACCTACCTTAACACTATTGTAAACCCTTTTATGGAAATGTTATTCCCTGATTGCAGTGGGTGGCCTCTTTCAGCAGAATAATGTGTCCTGCCACACTGCAAAAATGGTTGAAGAATGGTTTGAGGAACATGACAACAAGTTCAAGGTTTTGACGTGGCCTTCAAATTCTCCAGATCTCAATCTGATCAAGCATCTGTGGTATGTGCTGGAAAAACCTAAAGGGTCTGCTACTGATGGCTTGGTGCCAGATACCACAGTATACCTTCCGAGGACTAGTGTAGTCCACGTCTGAGGCTGCATTCACACAGGGGCGATCCAACTTCAGGCGCGACTTTGCCAGGCAACTTCAAGGCTACTTGGAGGCAACTTCAAGCTTGACTATGCCAGATGACTTTGCCTGTGGCCAATCAGAGAAGGGAGGGAGAGGGTTGCCCTGGATAAACTCTTTTCTTTTCACTGTAAAGTCGCTTCCATTTAGATGGGGGATCCGACTTGGAGGTGACTTTTTTTAATTCTATGGGCACAAGTCGGATAGAAGTCGCCTAGGAGTAGTACAGGAACCTTTTCTGAAGTCGCTGCGACTTCAGTCGTGTAGATTAAGACGGCTCCCATTCATTTCAATGGGATTTCAAATGTCAAGTGACTTGGGGCGACTTGAGGCGACTCAAGTCGGAGCGCAAGTCATCCCTGTGTGAATGGACACTTATTCGGTCAGGACTGTTTTGACAGCAAAAAGAGGAACCTACTCAATATCAGGTGGGTGATCATAAAGTTATGGCTGATTGGTGTATCCTCTTCACCTGTACATTTAGCTCTATGCTGAGAGTTCAGCTCATTTCATTGTCTTGCTTGATGCAAATAATGTTCTGATAATGACAATAGGATTTAACCTGGCATAGAATAAATAGAGAGCAGCTTCAGATTGCACAACACAGAGTAAATATCAATAAAGGTCGTACGTTCCCCCTTCCGCATTACTTGAATTGTTTTTTTGAGGAAGTCAGTTCAATGGGAATGTTTCATAGTATGAATGTCCCAGTATCTCCATTAGGAAACCTTAAAGTGGACCTTACAGTAAGCCTGCACTGGATTTCTGACATGTCACGAATTCTCAGGACCCCCAAAAATCATATACATTTTTAAGCAGAGGCCCTAGAAAACAAAATGGTTGCTGTTGCAATTTTTTTTGTCACGTGGTATTTGCGCAGCGAATTTGTCAAATGCATTTTTTTTTGGGGGGGAAAAAATACACTTTAAGAAATGTTGTTGCAAAAAAAAATATATATATATACAGTGTAACCCACTTTTTGGTAACATATAAAAGATGATGTTCCCCCCTCCTGCTACCTATCCTGCCTAAACTGTGTAAAAAATATCTGTATACTTACCTATTTGTAATCTGCTGTGGCCCAGTTAAATGATCCTCTTGTGTCAATAAGGGGCAGCTGCAGGGGAGAAGAGAGAGAACGCAAAGCAATGGCTGGGAATTCTGGGAGCCTTGATGTCACCTATAGGCTCCTATGTCTAAGCCAGTGATTCTCAACCAGGGTTCCTCCAGAGGTTGTTAGGGGTTCCTTGATCAATGGTCACTTTCTACCTCTCAGATAAATTCCCAATGACACTATTGATCTTTTTAGTTATCTGTAAGGGGGTAATTCTTCCCAATGACCACAAGTGTAAGGAGCATTCTTCCCACTGACCATCAAACTAATGTATCATGAGATGTAGATTTATCATTTTTAGCAGGGGTTCCCCGAGACCGGAGAATTATTTCAAGGGTTCCTCGGTGTTGAGAAGGTTGAGAAAGGCTGCTCTAAGGCTACTTTCACACTGAAGCGGTAGCCGCGGTCGCGGTAAAACCCAGCTAATTTTAGCGGAGTTTTACCAGCGATACGGCTCCGCTGTGTGGGCGGGAGCACCATGCTTTTAACCCCCCACAAGGGGATAAAAAGGGGTTAAAAGTGCCGGCGCTCAGCGCTACCGAGGTGGTGTGCAGCCGCTTCGGCAGCGCTTGCCATGCATTTCAATGGCAGGGGCGGTAGAGGAGAGATAAATTACCGCTCCCCTCACCACCCCAAAGATGCTGCTTGCAGGACTTTTTGTAACGTCCCACAAGCGCACCGCCCCAGTGTGAAAGCACTCAGGGCTTTCATATTGGGGTGGATTGGGGGGGACTTTTGAGGCGCTTTACAGACGCTATTTTTAGCTAAATAGCGTCTGTAAAACACTCCAGTGTGAAAGTAGCCTTAGCCATCCTCAGTATTTCATCACTGCTCAGCTCACAGTATATTTACTGCAGGTGGGCAACACAGGCAGGCTAGATTACGCACATGCACATGATCCAGCCTATACCGGTGAGCCACTCCCACGACCACTGTGTCCACCAGACACATCGGATTGCAGATCCGCTTTTGGATCATGCGATCGCTATGCAATCACATGATCACGATGTCAACAAACCAGCTATGAATTAATTGCATTCATAACAGCTTTGTTTCCTACAGAGTGATGCTGTGATTGACCCACAGCTATCCCATGGTGCCTGGGCCAATCACAGCACCCTGTACCAAGTGATCAGCTGTAGCAAATCACAGATCACTAGTAATCACGGCTGTTATGAATGTAACCCATTCGTAACAGTTGAAAACATTGATGCTAACCCCCCCGAGTACTACAGTGTCAGTACGGTGAGAGTATGTAAAAAAATTGTAAAATAAATGTTAGAGAAAGAAAATAAAATGTTACAAAAAGTTTAACATTATCTATTTACTTTAATTTATTTTAACATACCGTGCCAGTCATATGATATGCCAGTCATATGCTGTACTGCAGCGGTGACAGCATGTAAAAAAAATCTGGGGGAAAAAAAATAATTAAATGTCTTCATTTTCTAAAAATTTGTGACAAAAAAAAGCAACTTCAAAAAAACTCTCCATGCCTCTTATTAAATGCCTCAGACTGTCTACTTTACAAAAATGGGTCATTTAGGGGATATTTGTGCTGTCCCAGCATTTTAGGGCCTCAAGAAATTAGATACACTATATTACCAAAAGTATTGGGACACCTGCCTGTACACGCACAGGAATTTTAATGACATCCCAGTTTTAAGCCTCGTACACGCAATGCGATGGTCATACGACCGAACGGACCAAATTATATGTTGGATCATGTAACTTGCATACTGACATGCACTACACGATCGTACGACCAAGCCGAACATAGTGACGTCTTATATAAAGAGAAAGGGCATGTAGTTAGTGTCCGGCCGTTCCTGACTTCTGAGCATGCGTGTTTTGCACAGTACAACTTGTTGGACCAACTTCTCTGTACACATGGTACAACGGTCGTACAACCGCTTGTTGTACTACCAAAGTTTTATAGTCTGCTCATACAACTCCTGTTGTACGACTGTTGTATGTCGGCTGTTCTAATCGCGTGTACTAACGGATGAGCATACAACGAGCGGTCATACGACCGTTGAACCATGTGTACGAAGCTTTAGTCTGTAGGGTTCAATATTGAGTTGGCCCACCCTTTGCAGCTATAACAGATTAAACTCTTCTGGGAAGGCTGTCCACAAGGTTTAGGAGTGTCTATGGGAGTGTTTGGCCATTCTTCCAGAAGCGCATTTGTGAGGTCAGGCACTGATGTTGGATGAGAAGACCTGGGCCGCAGTCTCCGCTCTAATTCATCCCAAAAGTGTTCTTTCGGGTTGAAGTCAGGACTCTGTGCAGGTCAGTCAAGTTCCCCCACCCCAAACTCGCTCATCCATGTCTTTATGGAAATTGCTTTGTGCAATAGCTAGTGCTAGGCTGGAATTCTACTGTAAGACCCCTTTCACACTTAGGCGGTTTTCGGGTGCTTTTGAGCTAAAAATAGCACATGAAAATCACCTGAAAACTGCCCTCCATTCATTTCAATGAGTGCTTTCACACTGGGTCGGTGCGCTTGCAGGGTGGTGAAAAAAGTCCTGCAAGCAGCATCTTTGGGGCATGTTTGGAGAGCTTTAAAAATCGCTTCAAAAACGCCCCTGCCCATTGAAATAAATGGGCAGTGCTTCCAAAGCACCTTAAAAGCACCGCAAAACAGCTCTTTTTTTAAAAAAGCCCCCCTCCAGTGCCTGAAAAGTGCAGCAAAAGCACAGCAAAAGTTTTTGCAGCGCTTCAGTGTGAAAGTGGCCTTAGTTTTTTGTTTCCCCAGAGGGTGTTTCAGATCTAATTTTACCCAATAAAAGCATCTCCTTGTCACATTCCATTTTACATCTGGAGAGATGGGGCTGCGGGGACAGCATATACTGGAACCAATCCTCTCCATTTCCCTCCCCCAACCACTGAAAGCCGGCTTCCCCTCCTCTCCCTCCTGTCAGCATTCAGCAGCTGCAGGAGGAGAATGGAGAGCATTGATTCTTGTATGTGCTGCTCTCACCACCACCCCTCCTGTCTACGTTGCTCTTATTTCCTGCTGTGTGGGCCCCCCCGTGTGCTCCCCTGGTTACCCCTACAGCTCTACTGGGTTCCCTCCCCTCTCCTGTCAGCTGCTTCAGGGGATGGTTCAAGATGAAGAGCAAAGATATGTAATTTACCAGCCACTTTCTTTTCTGAATGAACACAGTAACTGATTGCTCTTGTGTCCATTTATAGCAGAACTATAGTAAACTTTGTTTGCTATGCTTCAGTTTGTGAATGAACAGGAAGCTCTGCGCGGAGCATTTTCCTGTTCATTCTATGTAGTTGAGACAGCAGAGATGGAGATTGAGGGCTGTGTCTAACTCCCCCGTCATCCTTCAATGTACAGTAGCTCCTAGCCTTGAGGGATCTCTCTTGACTAGGATGGCAGGATGGGCAGGAGGCAGGTGGAGAAAAATGAATTACCACCGATGGACTCCACCTGTATGTGCCAGCCCACTAGATAGTCTCACCAAAAGCCAGGCAAAAAATGTTTTTAATTTCAACACCACGGCTGGCAATGCACTTGAAAAAAACGGTGGGCATTAGGGTTGCCACCTCATCCCTTTAATCCAGGACACATATGAATTACACAGGTTGTTCTGAGGATGATTTAATGCAGATGAGGCACCAAGTGAGTTTAATTACCACCTTAATCAGCCACAGAACAACCTGTGTAATTCATATGTGTCCTGGATTAAAGGGACCCTAATGGGCACACCCTCTGGTAATACCAAGTTATAAACCTTTCCGTCACAGAGGGAAGGGGGAAACAGCCATTTACAATGTGTATCACAAAATCAACTATAGAAAATATACATATTCCAGCAGCATTGGCATATATAACAAACGTTGGGAACAACACACAAACCACATATAGTGCTAACATATTGGACAACACAAAAAGACAAACACGTCTGCACGTCCTGAAACATGAACCTATAGGATATTTTACCCCCCCATGTGTATTGGAGTTTCTACAGAAATGGTTTACAGCTCACTGCATCGTTGAGGCCCGGTGCTTATGTTGCCCCATGTATCCATTCCAGTGTACTTGGTCTGTTAGCGCCTTTATCATGTCATTTTGTATATTTGTTTGTATTGTCTTATTGTGCTACGGGGTCTGATTCAATAAAGAGAGAGTCCTTTGAGATTTGGGGATTTCTATATTCTCTGTGGATATGTCCAAGGGACCACACCATGTTGTATTGATTGCATAGGCGTGCGAAGGGTGGTGCCAGGTGTGCCTGGGCACATACTTATCACTCTGTGTGGTGCCAATTCCCCCTACTGCCCAGCCTCCCCCCCCGTGTTGCCCCCATGCAGTGCTGCTGGTTTCCCTCCTCTATTCTCCTCTCCCCTAGGCTGCTGTGGGGGATATTTCAGGATGGAGAGCAGGGGAAATGGCGAGTTAATATGTAATTTACTCACTAACTGTGTTTATTCATAATTGAAGAATAGTAAACTGTGTTTACGATGCCTGCGTTTGTGAATGAACAGGAAGACTCTCAGCACAGAGCACGTCCCATTAATTCACTGTCCTGTGCAGCTGAGGCTGCAGAGAAAGGCATGTGTGTTTGAGCTTTGGGGTGCACACCCTACTGCAGGGTTTCTCAACCAGGGTTCCGTGGAACCCTAAGGTTCCTCCCGAGGTTGCTAGGGGTTCCTTGAGCAATGGTCAATTTCTACCTCTCAGATAAATTCCCAATGACACCATTGATCTTTTTAGCTATCTGTAAGGGGATAATTCTTCCTATGACCACAAGTGTAAGGATCATTCTTCCCATTGACCATCACACTAATGCAGTGGTTCTCAACTCCAGTCCTCGGGACCCACCAACAGGCCAGATTTTAAGTATTACCTTGGGGAGATGCAGACTAGAATACTGCAATCACTGAGCAGCAAATGATATCACCTGTGTTGTATTTCAGTTATCCTGCAAACCTGGCCTGTTAGTGGGTCCCAAGGACCGGAGTTGAGAACCACTGCACTAATGTGTCATGAGTTGTAGACTTTTCATTTTTAGCAGAGGTTCTCCGAGACCGGAGAATTATTTCAAGGGTTCCTCAGTGTTGAAAGGTTGACAAATGCTGCCCTAATGCAATACACTGCGCACACCTATGATTGATTGTTACCTGTGCCTGTGATTGAGTGTTCTGTGAAGCACTTACATTACCAGATGTGCTGGCTTGAGCTGGACTGATGTTTCCTATTTGAACTGGAGTTTTGTTGAGTGTGCCAATAATATTGTGTAAAGAAACTTTATTATTTATAGTGTTGGATTTTGAGGGGTGAGGAGTTTAAAATTATGTTTCCCCCATGTTGGGTACTGTTGCTTAACTACTTTAGACCAAGGGTTTCCAAACTTTCTAAACAAAGGGCCAATTTATCGTCCTTCAGGCTTTAGGAGGGCCGGACTGTGACCACAGGAAGTAGAATAGGTCCTGACACTACGCCCCACTCTCACACTACATACAACCCTGGACAGGAAATTCAATGTCTCTAGACCTCTCTCACCTTTCCAATCCCTATGTACAAAAAAAAACATCCCTAAGGACACCTAATCTCCACAATACACTCACTCCTATTTTTGGAAACCCCTTCCAACACAGGACAAGCATGCATGGGAGAGAGGCCTATACATATCCCTATCTCCAAACGATTGGAAACAAATTCACCAAATTGTACAAAGGGGTTCAGTAAACCTCTCCACTCAGGAAAACGGATACAAAACCCAAACCCAATGGTACCGCACTCCACCCTTATCCACAAATTTAACCCAGCCATCCCAGATATAGAAAAAGAATAAAGAGTGTTGCGCTAACCTAACTCAAGTGAAACAAGTGAAATAAAAGCAGCTAACACCACAACCTCCCTAAATTGTAAACATAATATTGACCAAAATGTGTAGCGCTTAAAATTGTGAATGCATTATGTCCATAATAAACAATATGGATCAGCTTGAGAGGAGGAGAGGAAGTGCAGGACAGCGGGAGTGATAGAAGCCCATTCCCTGCTGCCTGTAGATCAGGGGCTACAAGTACTTTATATTTGCTTTATTTTATGGATGTTACTTAAAATCAATTTGTCTTATACATCAAAAGGTGTTGGAAAATGATGTACTCTGGTTGTCAGATATTCTAGGTACACTGTGACTACATCTGGAGGTTATACTTTGGCATTGGAGTCCCTTCTTTGGTGTCCCATAAGATTCTGGATATATTATCATTTGTGGAAGTACCATCCGTGGGGGATTGATTTCCATCTTGACTTCCCTGGATGTGGTCTGATCTCGGTACCACCGAGTAGTTTCAAGCGTGCAGAATTACGTATTCTGGTAAGAGTACCCTATCTTAAATGGTGGAGGTGTAAGGTGCACATGGGTGCTTCATGAAGAATTGATGGCCATCTGTATATATTTAATTACACGCGGTGGAAGATACTCTTCACTTTTCTATTTATATATGCTTATATGGACTACTTCACTGAGGACATTTTTTTGGATCCATATTGTTTATTATGGACATAATGCATTCACAATTTTAAGCGCTACACATTTTGGTCAATACAACATCCCAGATATATGTTGGAGATGCAAACAAGACATGGAGACTGCCTTCTCATGGTCTCTTTGACTATGGAGTTGCCCTCTCATCCAACTCTATTGGACCAAAGTCCACAAAATCATCAAAAAATGTAACTACATACACACTAGACTTCTCCCCAGCGCAATTTCTTCTACATCTCACTACCCTACCTATCAATAGCTACTTCAAATCCCTCACCATGCATATGGTGAATGCTGACAAACATTGCATACCTGTTCACTGGGGCACCCCACACGCTCCAACAATTAAAGAATGGCTACATAGGATTACCAGAATATCTGAAATGGAACGTCTTATAAGCATTGCTCATGACACACCCTTCAAATACTCAACTAAATGGGCATTCTGGACTCACTTTCAAACAATGACAAAATACAAGAACCATTTCATAGGCAATACCTTACCCACGTGATGCCTCCCACCATACGTCCTCCTATGGTATCCCAAAATTAAACTCTACAACTGATCACAATATATATACACATGGACAACCACGGAAGTCCAATCCCCTCAACCAGCTTAGAATGTACATTACCAATGCCCCCCCCCCACCCTTCCTGACGGAGGGGCAGAGAGATGGACAGCCACCCCCCCTCCATCCTCTATATTCTACCCACCCCGACCCGACATATACTCTTCCCCCCACAATCCTCCTATCCACTGCCATAACATGTTCCCACATTCCCATTCCCATCCAGCCCCCCTCCTCTCCTCCCTGAACAAAACCCTAACCAAAGAGAAAATTAACCTTCAACCTTCAACCTGAAATTTTCCCACATACTTTGCTCTACACCTACTACGCCATGACGAATTTAGATGATACTAACCTCATTACAATAAACACCATTCCCTTCCCCAGGATATATCTAACCTACCCAAGGCCCATCTTGATGGAAAGGAAAACAACTATCTTTCATTTTAGTACCAATATCCCTGTTTTTCTCTTGTTTTTTTGTTCCTTTTTGCTTCAACATAATGATGGCAGTCGATATTTCAATTACAACATTACAAAGTATGATGTATTCTGCTCAAATGTAATACCATGTTACATGTAATATTTATCTCTGTATTACACTAGTAACGGCCTGTACTGCCTTTATATTCTCCTCAATAAATAAATACTTTATGGAAAAAAATATAGGTTCTGACATCAGTGGGAAAAAACAATGCCCCATCTTTGGTGTCAGTGGGAGGAATTGTGCCCCTTCGTTGGCATCATTGGAAGGAATTGTGTCCCATCATTGGTGTCATTGGGCCCCATTGTTGGTGTCATTGGGAGAAATGATGCCCCGTCATTGGTGTCAGTGGAGGGATTTGTGCTTGTTCATTGTTGTCAATTGTGGGGGGGGTGGGTGGATTATGCCCTAGAATTCGCATCCATGGATGAAATAGTGCCTCAAGTGCCGGATAAAAGCAAGCAAAGGGCCACATCTGGCCCCTGGGCCGCAGTTTGGAGACCACTGCATTAAACTTACCACCATTAGGTGCAGAGTACCCATCACCATATTTACATTTGTACAAGTATGGTTGTGTCTTTCTAGTCCCACCACCACGTGATTGCTGTAGAGAAAAAACAGAGGTATGTGAGGATATATCAGGGACTACGTCATCATCAGCTGATTTACGAATATTGGCTCTACTTCTAGGTTCGATTCCCCTGTGTGGGCCATCAAAATGCTTGGTGACTCTGAAATGCTGTTCTAGCTTTAATAAGTTTCTTTTCTTTCTCTTGTATGCTGTGAACATTAAACCTTTCTAGATGATTTTTTAATTCACTTTCTTTGCCGGAAAAAGTACTGTGGGAGATAATCTCCTTATTATTATTATTGATCTCAGTATCAATCTGGCTAATATCCTTATTGTATTCTTTTATTTGGAGTTCCATCATGCCCTGTGAACACTTTAAGAGATTATTTTCCCATCTGGTCTTAAATTCATTGGTAAGAATTTTCAAATTAGGAAAAATGTGTACTCTCAATCCCATTGGGCTGATGTCCTCCTCCAAATATTTTTCTAGATAATAGCCATGCCAGCTTTTTGTGTATTTAATTTCTAATAGTCTCTTTGAGTCCAGAAAGAACAAATTAATGTCAACATCAACTTTATTGTCCATAATATCTTGTGCTATTAACCTGACCATGAAATGTTTCCATTGTGTACATTGGTAGTCTGCCATTGGACAAAATATTATATATTTCACCAAAGTCCATTGTCCACTGCCCTGCTGGCACCATCCATTGCCCTACTGACACTGTCCTGTGTCCTACCGACACCTCCCTCTGCTCTACTGGCACCGTCCACTGCCCTACTGGCACCATCTACTGCCCTACTGACACCATCCTGTGTCCTACCAACACCACCCTCTGCTCTATTGGCACTGTCCACTGCCCTACTGGCACCATCTACTGCCCTACTGACACCATCCTGTGTCCTACCAACACTGCCCTCTGCTCTACTGGCACCGTCTACTACCCTACAGACACCAACCTGTGTCCTACTGACACCGACCTCTGCTCTACTGGCACCATCCACTGCCCAACTGACACCATCCTGTGTCCTACCGACACCGCCCTCTGCTCTACTGACACCATCAACTGCCCTACTGACACCATCCTGTGTCCTACCAACACCACCCTCTGCTCTACTGGCACCATCCACTGCCCTACTGACACCATCCTGTGTCCTACCAACACCACCCTCTGCTCTACTGGCACCATCCACTGCCCTACTGGCACTGTCCACATATCGTCCACTGCTCTACTGACACTGTCCACACACCATCCTCTGCCTTACTGACACTGTCCACTGTTCTACTGCCTGACGTTGTGCCCTTTTAAGGTAGGCTAAGTTTATATTTTTATAGTAACATTTGTTTACCATATTTTTCTAAGTTTTCTTTACCATTTAGTTATGTCTTGCTAGTTAACTTCTTAAAAAAAAAAGGGCATCGAACCCCAGTGATCTTTGATTTCTTTCATGATGTTCTTGTAAATCTTCACCCCTCAAAGGTTAACTATCCCTGCTCCAGGGCATTCAAAAGAATTAGAGAGATATGTCAAAATGTGGGCAGTTTCTCAGAAATCTTTTGAATTACCCTCTCAAATTTAAATAAAGATCTGAAATAACTCTTATCCACTTGAAGTATGTTGGCGCGCTGTAGTCCACAAGCTTCAAATTATGTCTCTGAGTTGTGTTGTAGGTGGGCTGGAGTATTTTAGTATGCTCGGCAGGGCCATAACAGTAGGACACAGCCATGCTTCTGACAATTGGAGAAAATTCTCACTTGATTAACTGTGCAAACATATCGGCAAACTCAAGATCTCAAGAAGTTCGGGGTAAGATATATCGATCCTGAGGGCTGCCTTTAGTTCTTGTCAAGTTCAGACATGCCTCTTGCTGGTCCATTGGCCACTCCAGCCTTATCTCCATTGGCCACTATGGAGCCCACAGTACCTATACTGGATCCTTTTTCCATAACAAATTAGTACAATGTCTCCTGCATTTTGGTGTTGATGGTACATCTGTGGACTAATTGGCCTGTCGAATTCCATCAATGATCAGTAGATTAAATTATTACATTTTTTTAAAATTAATTGAAAATCTAATTCTCCAATTTTTTATGATCTTTTAAATGCACGCCAGAGTAAACAGGACACGGATGTAACAGGGAAGTCATGTATCCGGAAAAAGGATGCATTTTCTCAAGGTGTGGTGTCCCAACCATTGTCCTATTGTGACATACAGGCTTACATTGTGTATATATATGACGTGTGTTCGCTGCTGAGTTCAGACCCAGGACACAACCCAACGTACCAACTGACCCCAACCCAGAACAAGGACACAACCCAACATACTGACTTATAGAGTCTCATGCAAGTTGCAGGACGCAAACTACGCCTTGCTTTCTGTGAGTATTTATAGTTATTGCTGCCATTAGTGGCTGCCATTATGACAGGCATAGTACTAAACATGTAATTTCTCACCAGGTGAAAAATGGGTCTAAGGGGGTCATTTCTCACCCCCTTTACTGTGCTCCTGGTCATACACATAGCCTACCAGGCTGCCGAGAAGGTGCCAAGGAACCTAGACAACAGTATGTAAAATAAGATATTTATTAAATAGGTCATCTGCAACATGGCTGATGTTCTGTAACTCAACAATCACATTCATTTGTTGTCTATGTGTGTTAGATTTTAAACCCAAATACAGCCAAAACTTTTTAACCATAGAAGAAGCCCCATAGTATCTCAATGGGAATATTATTTAATCTGTATATAAAGCCAACATTTGCACACTAGGAAATACTTTCTGTTTCTCGGGGTGTAGCGTACACACAATAAACATTTCAAATGTTCCATATAACTTGGCAAATCTTCACTTCTTGAGTTCAGGTCTACTTTAATGCACTCTGCATCCTTTGTTTCCAGTTAATATTTGTTCCGAAAGCTGTTACCCGCATGACTGCTCTGATGTGTGGGCTCAAGATCTGAAGACAGATGGAGTTTATCTCATCTACCCCGGGGGACTCAAACCCCCCATACCTGTGTACTGTGATATGACCGGAAAAGATGGACCCTGGACGGTGAGTACTCACTAAGCAACTTCTGATCCCAACCGTTATCATCCTGTCAAGTATTTTGAAAATTGTTAACTTTGTTGGATGTTTTTGAAGTTCTCATTCCTCTAAATCACAGTATAGCTCGCAGTGGTTATTCATATTCTGCTAGGCTTGTTCTGTAATGTTGAAGAAAATTCCCTGCTCATCCAAGTGCCTTCCTTGGTGCTAATGAGTGCACAGAACAAAGCCCAGTATTTAATTCAGCCAAAACGTCGCGAGACTTAATTTATGACCCGAAACAAGACACGTGAGTAATCGTGGTTCCTTCCGTGAACCTACTCGTCCCTTAAAAG
>BLSH010142157.1:43916-59961 GCA_018402905.1 Glandirana rugosa | reverse complement strand
CGCCCCCCCCCCCCCCCCCGCCGGCCAATCAGGCGCAGCCCGACGGCGCACCATCACAGCTGCGCCCGTCCGGTCAATCAGGGAAGGCGCTGCGGCGCGCCAGCCTGAACACAGAACCCGGAAGCGGAGGAGAACGGAGCAGCGGACCTATCCTCCACAGCACAGACAGGCATACTAGCAAGAAGCCCAGGATGGCTGTTCCTGTGCGACTGATGGCAGTTTATGCCAGCGCTACCTCCGGCACCAGGAGCGTCACCATCCGAGGGCTTTACCCCCTTGAACTGGGACCTTCCACCGCAGGGACAGACGGCAGGAAATCGGGACGTCCGGAGCAAGGACAAGATAAGAACACCGTCTCCAGGTACTGCTGTCCTTTTATGCTCTGTTAAAGGGATGTCCTATACGGGGTCAAGGGGGCGGGGTTGACCCGAGGTGTGCTGACATGGGGCTGAGCCAGGAAATGTGTTTTTCTTAGTTTCTGTTTTAAAATTTAGCAAATAAGTAATTTGTCTTCGTAAATTTTGACCAAAAGTTATTCTACTACATTTCTTTGGTAAAAATAACCCAAATCAGTGTATATTATTTGATCGCTGTGAGGGTTATAGAGTCTACAAGCTATGGTACCAATCATTGAAAATTGATCACACCTGATGTACTGACGGCCTATCTTATTTCTTGAGGCCCTAACATGGAAAGACTGTAAAAATACCCCCACAAAGGACCCCTTTTTGGAAAATTTTTATGTCACACGGTATTTGCTCAGCAGTTTTTCGAACGCAATTTTATACACTAATGCAAAAAAAATTTTAATGAATTCCAATGCGCACAGAGACAATATAATACCCACATGTTAGGTAAAATATAAAATACTTTGTTGTGTAAGGTAAATTGATACAAAACCTGTTACACTTTAAAATTGTGCACGCTTGAGAAATGGCACCAAACTTTGGTATAAAAAAATCTCCATAGGCGACATTTTCTAAGCCTTTATTGGTTACCAGTTTGAAGTTACACAGGAGGTCTGGTGCTAGAATTATTACTCTCACTCTGTTGTTTGCGGCGATACCTTACATGTGTGGTGTGATCGCTGTTTACGTATGTGTATGGGACCTACGGGTGTGTTCACCTTTGTACACAAGCACAGGGGGACAGGGGCACTTTATTTTTATATTTCTTGGTGGGGCACTGGTACATTGACAGATGTTTTTGTACACTTGTGCACTTTTACAGATGTTGATCGTCCACCGGCGGACACTGACATGTTGATGTTGCAATGGAACACTATAGCACTATTGCAGATGTTTTTGTACACTGGTACAGATATTGATGGGACACTGGGACAGATGTTGATGGGACACTGGGACAGATGTTGATGGGACACTGGGACAGATGTTCATGGGGACACTTGGACAGACATTCATGGGACAGGGACAGTGGTGCTTGGTGTACTGTGTGGGGATGGCTGTAGTCTGTGTGATCTGTGACATCTTTCTGTGTAAAATCATCCCTTACACAGAGAGCTGTCAGCACAGACTGTAGCATCTCCTTCCCCACACTGAGCTCAGTGGGGAGAACTAACATAGAGACATGTGTCTCTGTTTACACTGTGAAGGCTGTGATTGGACACAGCCATTACGTGATCAGGAGGGCCTAAGACAGTGCCCATATCCCGATCTGTGTTTGGCTCTGTTGAAAGACAAAGTCTCACAGCCACAACAGGGTTGCGCCGCTGCGCAGCCTCATGGCTACACACCAGCACCCATTCTGAGCAACGTACCGGTAGGTCGACTCAGAACGACGAAGCTCCCACCCCAATGTTTAAGTACAGTAGGTGGGTGGGAAATGGTTAAAAAAACCCTGACTTATTGAATTCCACCTAGGCTTAACCACTTCAGCCCCGGAAGGATTTCCAGCTTTAGGACCGGAGCCCTTTTTGCGATTCGGCACTGCGTCGCTTTAACTGACAATTGTGCGGTCGTGCGGCGTTGTACCCAAACGAAATTTGCGTCCTTTTTTTCCCACAAACAGAGCTTTCTTTTGGTGGTATTTGATCACCTCTGCGTCATTTCTGATCGCCGCTATAAACAAAAGAAGAGCGACAATTTTGCAAAAAAACCCAAATTTCTTACTTTTTGCTAAAATACAAATCCAAAAAAAAAATATAAAAAAACATTTTTTTTCACCGTTTTTGGCCGATTTGTATTCTTCCTCATATTTGCGATAATAAAAATTGCAATCGGCGTTTATTGATTGGTTTGCGCAAAAGTGGTCGCATTTACGGATGATGAGAATTCATTTTTGGGGTTTTTATTTATTTATTTATTTTTTATTAGTAATGGTGGTGATCTGCGATTTTTAGCGGTACTGCGATATTTCAGCGGACATGTCGGAACATTTTGACACTTTTTTGGGACCATTGGCATTTATACAGCGATCAGTGCTATAAAAATGCACTGATTACTGTGTAAATGCCATTGGCAGTGAAGGGGTTAACCTGCAGGGGGCGCGCTAAGGGTTAACTATGTTCCCTGGGCGTGTTCTTACTGTATGGGGGCTTGCCTAGCTGGGGAAGGGAAGTGGTCACAGCCTTCATGTACAGGAAGGCTGTGATCACAGCCCTTCCCCCTCACACAGAGCGGAGGTCCGTGTTTACTTACACGGACCTCCGCTCCTTCACTCCGGGGGGGGCATCGCGGGTGGCCGGCGGCAATCGAAGCCGCCGCACCCGCTCCCTGGCCCCCCCCGAACACAGTGAGCGCGCGCGCGCGCTCACAGTGGCTCTGTATCGCAGCCGCCGTCATATGCCACATTGTCGCCGTCAATTGCCGATCAGCGGTCGGCAAGCGGTTAATCTTCTTGACAGCTCCCTGTGCATCCAGTCATAGGGGTCGATTTACTAAAGCTGGAGAGAGCAAAATCTGGTGCAGTTCTGCACATAAACCAATCAGCTTTCAGGTTTGTTTGTCAGAGCTTAATTGAACAAGCTGAAGTTAGATGCTGATTGGATACCATGCACAGCTACACCAGATTTAGCACTCTCCAGCTTTAGTAAATCAACCCCATAGTGTTGACACGATGTGGGAGCAAGGACCGGTGTCATGTAGATGCTGTTATCTATACACACACCAATCACCTCCCGGCCGACCCGAACCAATTTAAGCCCGCTTCTCCAACACAGGGGCAGGTTATGACAAATAAGGTGTGAACGTTTGAAACGCATTACCGCTCCCTTGCACCACCCCCCGTTTCCCCTACAGCATGTAGGGGTTGCCATGATGCATGGAATAGCAGTGGAGAATGCCGGACACTGGTGGCTCTCTGACAGCTGGCAAGCCAGGTTCCTTCATGCTGGCTTGGATACGACAGTTGCTGACATTTGCAAGCCTTCCTATGGTATTTCCACCTAAACCCATGCTGATTGTCAAGAACCTAACATGCAAGTGTGTTATTTTTGTTTGTGCAATAAAGTACTTTTAACATTTCCTGCCCTGCTGTTCCTTTTTGTTGTCTGAGCTTTTTGGATCTTCCAAGGTCTTTTGTTGAGAGCTGCAGGAACCCTGTTGCACGGCCATTGGTCCACATCTGCATCCCGTGGACATCTTTGTTGAGGCCATTTAGGGCTATAACGTGCACTGGACTAGAATGTTTTATTTTGTATATGTAGTGCTGCCCCCTTGAGGGTGACTGAAATAATCAATTCCCCCTTGGATCTCCTCAGTCAGAGGGTCCTCCACTACCCCTGACTCTCTGGCTTCACCCATATTGCAAGAATTTATAACCAATAACTCTATTTCAGTAATGGAGACCACGACACAGGTAGAGTTAGCAAGGTTTAGAATAACAACTGTGAATAATAATACAATTCTTCACATAAGTAGTCAATTTGAAGATTCCGGCGAACAAAAGGAGTATGTGATTTGTACATTTTCACCAATCCCTGTATTCTCCATCAATATCAATAACGGAAATGATATAATTCCTCCAATTGAGCTTAAACAATACCTAATGGGTCTTAGCAAAAGAGGTCATTTGAAAATGTCTATCGGAATTTGGATAAATGAAATATTACAATAAATCCTTATCTTGAACCGATGACCCACAGATAAATTGGTACCACTCAATGGACTCTGTCTCAACTTGTTAGCAGCATTCTTAATGCAACAGATACATTATAACATTTAGCAATAGATCTACAGTTAAGCAAACACACTAAATAACCTTGGCCTATAATCATTCCTCCTGTTCTAGAATAAAGAACTCTTAGGAAGTAGATCAATGCCAAGCAATAGAACGGAGTATATGAGTGAGGAAAAGATGGGTAGATGTAGTTGCAGTTCTCCTGTCTTGTAATGTCCAAGCAATCTTCTGCCGGCAATAAGAACTAAGCACCTATTAACACTGTGTCCTTCTAATCAGTAAGATGGGGTACAAATAGGTGAAATTCCACTGACTGAATAAAATTAGTCACAACCGCTAAAATGAATTCCAGGAGGCAATGAAGATATGGTGCAAGACAGTGTGTGTGATTCTATGTGTGTGCGCGAAGGCCTCTCACCGGTTCCAAGGGGCTGTTTGAAGTTAAATGATCCGGCGTTTAGTAGATGATGCAGGGAACGCTGGGACCATTAGTTCCTGTAGACTGTTTGCTCCTGGGAGGTGTAAAGCATCCGCTGCACTCCTTGCAGCTCTCCTGATTGGCAGATGCGACTGTTGCAGTAGCTGGCATGGCTTCTATCCAGACAGAGATGAGCTTCGGATTGTTCTGTTGTTCGCTCATTGTATTTCTGGAGAGCGGATACCAGCTGTATCACCTGCTGATGATTTCAGTCGGCTGGAACGATTTGCTTAGGCTGCAGACCTAAATCTGATGGCAGCAGCACACAGGGTTCCTCTCTGGTCGATCACCCTATCCCAAGAGGCCATTGTTAGCTCCTCCTTCCCCTTAAATAATCCCCCTACAATGCATTGCACCTCCCAGAAGTCTTCAGCACAGCACAGCCTGATGGGAAATGGAGTCCTTCTCAGTAAGAGTCTGTTGATTATTTCCACGTTCTGCACTACAACTCCCACAAAGCATCATCCTGGCTGTAATTACAGTCTTTTCTAAAAGCAAGCACTAGAGGGAGTTCCCGTGTTAAGCAATGCACACCATTGTCTGTATGCCAGAGGAATATTTCAGAACTCCTGGCTACACATATTTCTGTGATATGGGCTACTGTTGGGTGCCCAAGAGGAAAGCTTTACTGTGTGAAAGCCTGATCACCAGATCCATTGAGCTTGCTTGAAGTTCTCCTTCATCTGACTACACATACAAGCCAAAAAGTTTCCAGCGCCTCTTTACGTATGTTGGTTTGGAGTTTTTCACATCTGTGTCCCTGTTGCATTTTCCCCTCACTTCCCATCTTGTAAAGCCATTGTCAGCAGGATTTGTGCCATGTGATTGCTGTGTCCAATCACAGCAGTCGCATAGTACTCAATGGGAATCGAATGTAATCATTGGTTATCTCTGCTCTCTCACAGATCAGCTGCAGACTGTGAGTGTACAGTAGCCTGTCATACTGCATGTACACTCACAGACTACAGTGCCAGCCTGCCCCAGTGTCCCTGATCACTACCCCCAGTATACCAACAATAAAGTGTGCAGCCAGCCCCTGTCACCTGTCCCATTGTCACCAGTGCTCATGCCACACACCATACCAATATCCTGGTCACCATCATACTAATTGTCTCCATTGCTGAAGACGCTGGTAAGTGGTTGCTGCATTCCATAGGTTATAGGAATAACAGGATACGAGGTGGGACTTTAATGACAACCCACACTACCAATGTAATATATTAAAAATAATAATTTATTAGAAAACATCCTTAAAACAGACAAGACCTAAACCCATGAATGGGTGGGTCTGATTTAAAAAAAGCATATTTAGCACAACATTTGCATATCAAATTATCATGTTTAAGAAAGATTGTTGGCTATAATAAAAGTGGCACAGACTAAACAGAAGTGTGAAGAACAGATGTGCACTGATTAGCGGCTATAATAAAAGTGACCCAGACTAAACAGAAGTGTGAAGAACAGATGTGCACTGATTCACGGTTTCATTTAAAGTGGCACACACACTTTTAAGTATTTTGCAGAGCAGATGTGCACTGATTCGCGGTTTCATTTAAAGTGACACACAGACTTTAAAGAATTTTGCAGACCAGATGTGCACTGATTCAAGGTTTCATTTAAAGTGACACACAGACTTTAGATAAGTTTGCAGAACAGATGTTCACTTATTCCTAGTTTCATTTAAAGTGACACACACATTTTGCAGAACAGCGATATGGGTACTCCCGGCTTATTTATACTTTTTTGACACAGTTTGAAGATGATTTTAGAACAGTTCTATGGCCTCTACCGTTAATTAATACTTTTCAGACCCATTTTGAAGATGATCTCCATTTTTGCATTTTTTATGTTTTTATTTTTTTTTTTAATATTTAAAGTTATTTCCCTGTCCCCATTTCTTTGTAGGTCACTTGTCCCAACCTTACCCACATTTCCTTCCTTTTGCAGACCTCTAGGACCTTCCAGGACTATTTTACAGCCTTTTTTGTGCCTAAAAGTCCGTGTCCCCATTGATTTCAATGGGGTTCGGGGTCCGGGACAAAGTTCGGATTCTGTCCGGACCCGAACCCGGACTTTGTCCCGAAGTTCGGCTAAACCAGCAGAACCCGGACTTCTAGAAGTTCGCTCATCTCTAATCATAAATTAATAAGTACTTAAATTCATGTGTTCAATGTTGTGGCCAAAAAATGGTCATCTCAATAGAGTGGTGTGACTAACTGCTGGTAGCGCGTGTCACCCCAAGGCAACACAACCACACATCCAAGAGAGCCCCTATGGAGGTCCCCAATGCAGGTGGTCGTGTCCCGGTGGATCTAAGTCAAAAAGATGTGTGTCACATGATAGTGACAAACTTTTCCATGAAAAGTATTTGACCAGGGAGGAAAAGGATCTCTAGGTGCTTCAATAGTGGAACCTCCCTCTATCCACCAGAATCGACTACAAGATGTACAAGAGGAGAGGGGGGACGAATAGCTCCACTTGGAGAGTATATATTCATGATCTTGTCATCCACCATACCCCATACCAGTGTCCTGATGACCGCCATACGCCATACCAGCACCACAAATATCGCTATACCTCATACCAGCATCTTGATCACCACAATACCCCATACAAGCACCTTGATCACCGCCATTCGCCATACCAGCATAGGGGCATGCCTATTCTCAATGTAGCAAAGTCATGCAGTAATGACTGGATCCATTTGGAGTGCTCCTGGTGGGACAACCTTCCCTCGAGGATTGAGAATAGGCATGCCCCTTTTGCAGCAAATTATTTGATGCCACCTATGTGTCTCTACTTGACTTCTCTACATGTGGGCTTGTGTCTTTTCTTTCTTACCACATAATGGGTTCATCTGCCGGATGCCTTTGAGTATCATCAGTGGTTTGACAGTCAGATATGATTGTGGTACTTCTCTGCTGAAGGACATGGTCTAATTTGTGTTTGAAAGGCGTTGGATAGTTCCAGCTGAAGCGCACTGTGGGGGTGACACCCCAGTTAGCAGATAACAACTGGTCGTACCACTATCTGTCAAGCATACCTCTGTTAATGTAGATCCTTTGTCATTGTATGTAAAGAAACACTGTTTTTAATATGCCACAGATTCAAGTGGTGAACATTTTATGATGTAACACTAATAAATCAAAACTATTTTTGTACTTTTTAAGGAAGTGTCTATGTTTCTATATGCATGTGTTAAATCAGATTCGGGAGTCTTAAAACAAGACCTTTCAGATGACATTGATAAGAATAGGTGCAATTTATTTCCATACACTGCAGAGGAGAGATAAAACCCATACAGTGACCAGCTCAAAATGAGCTCTGCAAAGGAGGAAATGTCTCTGATCTACAAAATATTCAGCTAAACAATTTATACGTATGAATATGCATGAGATGTGGGTGTGTTTTTAGTGTATTCTAGGTGTGATCATAAAACTTAGTATAATCAGTGTCATTATCTTCTATTAGCAATCTAGCAGTTAAATGGGTGGTTTTCCCATGTGACTGATAGAAAGTGAAACGATACATGGGCAGCGCCATGACAGTTCTAGTTTACACTGGTTTTTGATAAGAAGTCCATCATGAAGCCAAAAGAGCTGGTGCTTTTTATCTCAGCAGTGAAGGCCACCCCGGTCTGGAAAATTTTGTGTCTGAAAGAAACAAGCAAGTGCATTATAAATTCTTAAAGTGACCGTCTCTATTTATATATATATAACTCAACATTTTCAGACCCCTATATTTCTACTCACATGGTTGCTGACAAAATCCCAAGAGAGGTGCAAAAAATTAATGTTGATATATTAGGAATGGTGGCAACTCACACCTACACTTGAAGGGATAGAGTAATATTAAAAACAAATATATGCTCTATACCAGTGGTTCTCAACTCCGGTCCTCGGGACCCCCCAACAGGCCAGGTTTGCAGGATAACTGAAATTCATCCCAGGTGATATCATTTGCTGCTCAGTGATTGCCGTATTCTAGTCTGCATCTCCCTAAGGTAATACTGAAAACCTGGCCTGTTGGGGGGTCCTGAGGACCGGAGTTGAGAACCACTGCTGTATACCATAGTTTGTAGACTCTATAACTTTCACACAGACTAGATAATATACACTGTTTTGGGTTATTTTTACTAAAAAAAATGTAGCAGAATACATTTTGGCCTAATTTTATGGAAAACTATTATTTATTTGCAAAATTTTATAACAGAAACAAAGAAAAAAGTGGGATTCTTTTCAAAATTGTCTGTATTTTATTATTTATAGTGCAAAAAAATAAAATACCAAGTGGTGATTAAATACCAACAAAAGAAAGCTCAACTGCATCTGTCTCAAAAACATGATAACAATTTTCATTTGGGTGCAGTGTTTCATGTCTGAGTAATTGTCACTCAAAGTGTGACAGCGCTGAAAGCTGAAAATTGGCCGGTACTGGAAGGGGGTGAAAGCATCTGGACTTGAAGTGGTTAAATGAGTCTCAGATTGAAGTAATAACCCAAGAGCAATTCTAATTCTTCCAAGTCTATCTGAAACTTAACAAAAACAGTTTTTACCAAGATAAACACTTTACTAACATTAAGATGTAAATTGTGTTGTTGCAGGTCTTTCAGAAGAGGTTTGATGGAAATGTGAACTTCTATCGAGGTTGGACAGACTATAAGGCTGGGTTTGGAAGAGCGGATGGAGAGTATTGGTTGGGTAAAGATTTTTTATGTTGCTTTTTAGGTTTCTTAATGTTCTTGTACAACATTCTATAAAGCAGCTGACAAAAGATAAGTTTTAGGTGGGTGGTTAATTTTAAACAGTGACTTTAGGCAATAAAAACATTCAACTTCAAGGTCAGGAATTTCTGTTGAATTTCTGTTGCCCTCTTCTTCCCCACCACTTCTGACACAAGGGGATGTTTTCGCAGCCCCCCACAGACAATTCTAAAATGTTTGTTTCCTATCATCAGCTCTATCTTTTAGCAATAATGTGGTATTTTCCTGAGTGAGGTAATTTAGGAAATGACCACATTAAGGCCACTAGATAGTGCTGACCATTATAGGAAATAAACTTGTTGGGCACATTGTGGGAATTATTCGCAACAGCTACATAAAGTTTGAAATAAGTGCTGTCAGACTGCTAAGTTGAACGAAAAAGTCAAAAGTTGCTGAACAACTGGGGGGTTCCTATTCCTAACAGGTCATGACGAATGTTGTTATTATTACTCCCGGGGCATGCAGTGAGCACTGGCCCACCTGACAGGTAATTCACATAGATTGAAACCGTATGGTTCATGCAGGCCATGGTGAGATGAAAGTGGTAGTTATCCAACCCCCTCTTGAGTGAAAGAAGATGTATGGTCCAGAAAGTATGTGAAGGTGCCCTTTAGGTCCTCGGTCTCATTTGATGCCAGTGTGTGAGTTGCGAATAGTTTCCACTTTTGGTGGAAATAGTTTGCCGCCTTAGGGAGGTTAAAGTCTGTGTTAAGCTTTTCTTTAAAGAAGTCAGTTCCTACGGTCAGTTTCTTTTTGATCTGGTTGATAGAGGGAGCTGAGGGGGAAGTTCAGAGTTTCAGGATGGCTCTTCTGGCTATGAGAAGGCAGGTAAGAATCCAATCTTTAGCTCCGGCATTCAGCGAGTGTTGTTCCATTCCCCAATAACCGAAAAGAAGGAGTAAGGGATCTTTCGGTAGGGAGATGAGAGTGATGTTGTGGACGTATAAGAGGATATGATCCCAAAAGGTTCCAATGTGTGAGCAGTTCCAGAATTGATGCGTGAGGGAAGGTTTAAGTTGCTCACAAAGTGGGCAGTGTGCGGAATGGGGTTCGGAGATATTTGATAGGAATGGGATAAAAGCCTGGTGCATTATTTTCAGTTGAGTTTCACGCCAAATCTCGTTTGGAGTTAGTTTTAGGGTAGTATGGTATCCTTTTAGAATTTTATCGACCAAGTCCGTTTCCCTGAAGTCCTTATTCCAGTTTGCTACTGAAGAAGAATTCAAAGGGCAGGAGGACTGCGTCAGCAATGGCTTGTAGATATCCGAGATTTTATAGGATTGTTTATGAAGGAGGGTATCTATGATGCTTTCATGGAATCTCTTGACTTTATCCATGCAGGAGGACTGTACAAAGCTGACGCATTGCCAGTAGTAGAAAAGATGGCTTTTTGGTATAGAGTATTGCGTTGCAATGGAGCAAAAGTCCTGGGGGTCCCAGTGAGATTGTCAAACAGGAGGGAGAATCTTGTCAGGCCCTTGGCTTCCCACTGTTTGAAGATTATATGTTCCCCTCCTGGTGGGAAGCTTGGATTACCCCAGATCGGGAGGAATTTAGACATATAGGGGGGAAGTTTGAGGAGTTTCCTGTGCTCTCTCCAGGCTATCGCAGTGTCCCTGAGCAAGAGATTGTGTTTGATGTCTGGTGAAGTTGCCTTCCACCTGGAGTGGAGGAGTGCTGCCAAGGAATAGGGTTGCACCATAGCTGACTCAATCTGGAAGTTTGAGTGTCGAAAAGATTGGGTTATCCAGTCTAGGCTAAATCTAAGCAAGCATGCTATATTATACTGTCTAACATTGGGAAGACTTGTGCCACCCTCGCTCCTGGGGAGATGCAGTTTGTGCAGGGATATGCGGGGTCGCCTCCCCCGCCAAATAAAGCGTGACATGCTCTTATTGAGCATTTGTATATCTTTGTGTTTCAGCAAAAGTGGATATAAAAGGCAAGCAAAGGTGACCATTTTTATTAAGTAACATGTCCCCATGAGCGAGAGGGGCAGATCCATCCAGCTGTCCATTTCCCAACACATTTTAGTTAAGAGAGGGGGGTAGTTGAGATAGTGGAGAGATGAGGGTAGCTTGGCTATTCTGATACCTAGACATGTTATGTGGGAGTGGGCTATTGGGGAATCTGAGGTCCAAGAAGGGTTAGAGGAGGTTCCCAGTGAGAGCATCTCACTTTTATGCTAATTGATGCGAAGGCCAGAGCATAGCCTGAATGTATCAAAGATGTTTCTTATCGTGATCATGTCAGTGGCAGGTTTTGAAGTGAATATGAGGACATCATCAGCGAATAAAGATGAGCGTAGTTCGAAGTCCCAAAATTTAACGCCATGGAGGGGGGCGATGTAATTGATGTATCTGGAGAGCGGTTCCAAGGCTAGATTAAACAGCAGGGGAGAAAGGGGGCACCCTTGTCTGGTTCCCTTATGTAGCTTGAATTCGGGGGTGAGGAGACCCGCCACCACCAGCCTAGCTGCAGGAGCCGAGTACATAGCTTCGATGAAGTGGGTAAAAGAGCCCTTGAAGCTTAGTCGCTCAAGTACCAAATGTAGCCATTCGAAGCTGACATTATGCGTCCAGGGTGATGATGGCGTGGCACCCCCGCTGTCTCGTTTCGCTGTCTCCAGCACCGCTAAGACTTTCCTGATGTTCAATGTAGCAGTCCTGCCCCGTATAAAACCAGATTGTGCAGGGTCTATGACACAGGTGTCAAACTGGCGGCCCTCCAGCTGTTGCGAAACTACAGGTCCCATGAGGCATTGCTGGGCTGACAGTTACAAGCATGGCTCCCACAGGCAGAGGCATGATGGGACTTGTAGTTTCACAACAGCTGGAGGGCCGCCAGTTTGACACCCCTGGTCTATGAGGTCTGGCATAATTGTGGCTAGTCTCGTGGCTATAATTTTGCATATTAACTTTACATCTATATTTAAAAGGGATATGGGTCTGTAGGATTCGGGTTGGGTGGGGTCTTTTCCTTTCTTTTCTAACAATTTAATAATGGCTTAATTTCCAGTGGGAAGGTAAGCGCCACCTTGCCATAAGGTAGCGTATACGTTTTGTAAGGTTGGCGTCATGTCATCTTTCAGAATTTTGTAAAATTCCCCTGTGAGACCGTCCGGGCCAGGGGCTTTGGAGGGGGCTAGGTGTCGTACAGCTGTATCTATTTCTTTTGGGGATATATCGGAGTTTAGCATCTCCAATTGTGAGGGGGTGATTTTAGGGAGATTTACCTGGGCTAGTAGTTTATGTGCTTCTTCCTTGTCTATAGGGTCGGGAGCGTAAAGGTTAGTGTAGAAGTCTAACATTACCTGGCTGATTTCTTTAGGTCTGGATTTAATAATACCTGTGGGGTCTCTGAGGGATGTTATATGTGTGGGCTTAAAGGGGCCCTTGCATAGTCTGGCCAGTAGTTTACCCGATTTGTTGCCAAATTTATGGAAGTGAGCTTCAAAGTGGGCTCTATGTAGTAGTTCAACTTAGTCTGCCCATGCTTCAAAAGATTTTTTCGCGGCCAACCATTTCGCTCTATTCTCGGGGTTGTTGCGAGAAGTTAGGGTATTCTGAGCTGATCTGGGGTTGTCACTGGCCAATTTAAACTGCGAACGTGTATGTTTTTTGTAGGATGCTGGGTATGAGATAATGTGTCCTCGCAGATAGGCTTTTCCTGCCTCCCACAATAGATTTGGGTTGTCTGTGTGGGACGAGTTGTTGGATAGGTAATCTCTCCAGGTCTTTGATATGAAGGTGTGGAAGTCTTCATTATTTTGAAGGAAAGAGGGGAATCTCCATACGTTGGGTGTCTGTTGTTGGTCGGTGAGCTGCAGTGAAATTGAGATCGGGGCATGGTCAGAGATAGCGATACTGTGAATTTACACTTCTGACACTTTCGGGAGTAGTGTCTTAGTGCAGAAAAAATAGTCTATTCTGGATAGGTAGTTGTGTGGGTGGGAGAAAAAGGTGAACTCCTTGCCCAGGGGGTGGAATAGTCTTCATATATCTGTGAGGTCGAGGGATTCGATTGTGGAAGCAAGGAGTGTAGGGTGAAGTGCAACCTGGAGGGTTTCAGGTATCTTTACCGGGGACTTGTCTTCCAGGGGGTGAATTATGTAGTTGAAGTCTCCTCCTAAAATGTGCGGGATGTCAGGGTCTTTCAATGGGGAGATTATTAGGAGCGTATACGTTAGTGATTAGGTATTCGGAATAAGCATGTTGGATCTGTAGTGTGACCAATCTGCCTTGAGTATCAGTATCAGATGCGATTAATTTGTGCGGGAAATTTTTATGGATTAAAATTTAGACTCCAGCCTTACGGCCGGGGGCGTCTGACCTGTAAACCGACCCTACCCACAATTTACGCATGCGGTGGAAATCAGAGGTAGATAGATGAGATTCCTGCAAGAAGGCTATGTCCGTTTTTAATCTTTTAAGGTGTCTAAGGACTTTGATTCTTTTGATTGGGGATCTAAGTCCCTTAACATTCCATGATACTATGTTCATATAAAGTGAAAGAATGATGGGGGCGTAAAGACCGTGACCGCCTAGGGCGTAGCTTTAGGCTGAAGATGTATGTGGGAGAATTGACCTGTGTGGAGGGAGATGGGTGAATTGGTGCATTTGACGGAATAGGAGAGTAGGGTTCGCCATGAGGATAGGTGGATGAGTTGATAGGAATGGTAAGGTGACTGTTATGCAAAGAGCAAGACATGTAAAAAGAGCAAATAAACAAAACAAAAAAGAACTTCACTTCTTGCCGCATGAACGAACTGCGCCTATGGACTCCCTTTAAAGCACCTCAGTTGCACAGTTCATGTATCCGAGGGGTTAAGTACCGTGTGACACTCTCCCTTTGGAGGAGCACCTGTTGTGTCTCCAAAGTTGAGGAGAGAGCAAGTACATGCAGCAGTTCGTTTAGGCGGAAGACCTTTACAGAAAATAAAGAAACTGTAGAATGAACCATGAGACTATGGACTTTTCAGATAACAAAAGACTGGCAACGCTATTAGCCTGCACGCCCTCAGAGGCTCTAATATTCTGGATAATTAGAATAATCAAGACGAAAGCAAAGTCAATAACTTTAATAACAATTGAACCAATAGTTATGCTCACGTATGTCAGACGAGGTGCCTTCCACTGGTCCCAACAGGATGACGGGGTAGTAGTAGTGGAACAGTGACCCGTCTGATGTACAACTGTTTAGGAGAGGCTGGATGATGGCAAGAGCAGATTCTCAGCGCGGTGTTGTTTGTTTTCCACAGTTGGAGTATTTAATGCGCTTGGGAGAGTCGTTTCTCGGACTCCTCTGCACTTGGGGACGGTTGACCGCAGGAGAGATTTTGACTTGAGTAGAGTGTGTCGAGGGAGGGAACGGAGAAAGTGATCCGCTTCTGCGGGGTCTTGGAAAGTGAGTTGGTCCCCATTCGGCGTTTTGAGGCGTAACACCGCCGGGTATGCCAGCGTGAATTTTATGTTACGCTGGAAGAGCTGGGAACAAACACTTTGAAATACCTTTCTTTTCTTTGAGACTTCGATGGAGTAATCTGCGAAATGTAATATCTTGATCCCATCTATCTGGAAGGACTTTGTTTGGCGGAATTTTTGTAGGATATTGGATTTATTCACATAATTTAGATAGCGAGTAGACTTGATCAAACCTCTGGAAGTTCGGGTTCTGCCGGTTCGGCCGAACTTCGGGACAAAGTCCGGGTTCGGGTGCGGACTTGACCCGAACTTTGACCCGGACCCCGAACCCAATTGAAATCAATGGGGACCCGAACTTTTAGGCACAAAAATGGCTGTAACAAAGTCCTGGAAAGTCCTAGAGGTCTGCAAAAGGGAGGAAAATGGGGGTAAGGGTCGGACAAGTGCCCTACAAAGAAATGGGGATAGAGAAGTAACTTAAAATAATTTTTAAGCTAAAATCACATAAAAAAATCAAAAATGGAGGTGGATGTGGAGTTGGAGGTTGAGGAGGCGGTGAAAGTGGCGGTGGAGGAGGAGGAGGAGTCAACACTGTTTTTTTTATTTTAAACCAGCAATGTAGATGCACTTTTTAATTTTGTGCAAGAAACAATAATCTATCCCTTTAAGCAACAGTAGGAACCTCTCCCTATAGAACTAAGAGATGATTTTAGATTCTAAAATCATCTCCAAATTGTACAGGGAAAGCCTCCAGCTGTTGCTTTAACACCTTACCTACCGGGCCACTTTTTTACATTTGGTGGTCACAAGCGAAAAACATTTTTTTTGCTAGAGAATTAATTAGAACCCCCAAACATTATATTTTTTTTTCAAACACCCTAGAGAATAAAATGGCGATTGTTTCAATACTTTTTGTCACACGGTATTTGCGCAGCGGTCTTTCAAGCGCAATTTTTTTGGAACAATTTTACTTTGAGTTAAAAAATAAGACAACAGTAAAGTTAGCCCAATTTTTTTGCATATTGTGAAAGAGGATGTTACGCCGAGTAAATAGATACCATACATGACACGGTTGAAAATTGCGCGCACTCGCGGAATGGCGACAAAGTCCGGTATTTAAAAAGTTCCATAGGCGACGCTTTAAAATTTTTTAACGGTTACCAGGTTAGGGTTACAGAGGAGGTCTTTTGCTAGAATTATTGCTCACACTCTGGCGATAGGAGACATTGGGATTGGACCATTGGC
>BLSH010142157.1:0-23983 GCA_018402905.1 Glandirana rugosa | reverse complement strand
GGGCACAATGATACCACAACAACCTAAAAACAGCTTTGTTTTATAAACATTTGCTGTAAATACATTTGAGGGATATAACAAAATGCCCTCCTCCAATCATTTTGGAAAGTAATACATAACAACACCCCCCCTAAGAAGCTGTGATAAATGACCAATGTTTGATTTATAAATATATAATAGAAGACCAAATGTATGGCTTTTCAAGTTTGCCGCCAAAGGGTGTTACTAGAACCAGAAGTAATCCACAGAGTCACAATCCCAACACGTTGGGCTTCCTCAAGGGAACAGTGGGGGTTAAATCTGCCCTTGCCAGATTAGATCTTCACACATCATTGGGACAGCCAAAGCCAAAGCAAAGTTCTCCAATCATCGTGAAGAACCTCCTAAATAGAACAGCAACGCACCTCAATCTCTCAATAGCCATAAACATAGCCACATGCTAACCACTTGCCGACTGACTGCCATCGTCCGACGGTGGCAAAGGGGTTCGATATCGCAAACTGACATCACCTGACGGTGGCTGCGAGATCACGGATCGTAAGCGCGCTCACTGTGTCCCGGGGGAGACAAGGAGAGGGTAGGGCGGACTCGATGGCTGCTGGCTACCCACGATCGCTCGCCCGCAGTGACAGAACAGAGGTCCGTGTATGTAATCACGGATCTCCGTTCTGACAGAGAGGGAAGGAATGTGATTGCAGGCTCCCTGTATATGGGAACCACGATCACTCTCCTCCCCCATACAGTTATAACACACACAGGGAACACAGTTAACCCTTAGAGCACCCCCTGCAGGTTAACCCCTTCCCTGCCAGTGACATTTATACAGTAATCAGAGCATTTCCATAGCACTGATGGCTGTATAAATGCCAGTGGTCCCAAAAAAAGTGTCAAAATTGTCCGACATGTCCGTCGCAATATCGCAGTCCCGCTAAAAATCGCAGTTCGCTGCCATTACTAGTAAAAATAAATAAATAAATAAAAACCCCATTTCTTATCATTCATAAACTGTTGTGCAAACCAATCAATATACGCTAATTGCGATTTTTTTACCAAAAATATGAGGAACAATATAAATTGGCCAAAACCGATGAATAAATTAGTTTTTTTATATTTATTTGGATATGTATTTTAGCAAAAAGCAAGAAATATTGTTTTTTTTGCAAAATTGTCTCTCTTTTTTTTATTTGTGGGAAAAAAAGGACGCAAATTTTGTTTGGATACAACGTCGCACGACCGCACAATTGTCAGTTAAAGTGACGCAGTGCCGAATCGCAAAAAGTGCTCTGGTCCTAAAGGGGGAAATCCTTCCGGGGCTGAAGAGGTTAAATGCACAAACAGATAGAGGATTGTGTTAAACAAAATCTCCAAATCATCAAGGCGCATAACAGAAGAGGGAAGACAATCGCTTTCCCAGCATGATCATACCAAACACAAAATAAAAACCATAAAACACTCAATAAATCCCTGTTTGCCTCAAAAGCCCGAAGGGGGAAAGCGGATGAGAAAGAAAGAGAGGGGAGAGCGGGAGGAGAAGAGGGGTCCCCGATCTCCTCCCAAGCTCAAAAGTATGGAACAACCATAACCTGACAATGAAATGGCTCCAAGGTACCTGTGGCTTCTCTGGCAATCATATAACACAGTACAGGCCTCACTGCAGAAACATATCTCGCTCACTGCCCTTAAATAGAGCTCCGGCTTCACACTTCCGGGACCGTCAATCTCCAGGTGGGGAAAATAAAGATGGCCCTTATATGTTTTGGTGTGCCACCTCACTCTCCAAAATGGCGCTGCGCAGGCCCAAATGCCACGTCACCAACAAAGATGGCATTGCACATGTGCTGCTCATCACCGCCACCCCTAGCAACAGTGATGACCATAAGAGAAACTGACGCCTGATTGTGCATGCATCGGGGAGGTCACCACTACCGTTGCTCCCACCATGCATTTCTAATGTGGCAAGACCCATAAGGTGCCTGGCCCAAGAGCCCCGATCCCCGAGATGAGAATTATGAAGTGGAGAAACACCCCCCATCCTCATTCACAACACAGAGGATAAAAGGCACAATAGGCTGGCCCCACTACTGCCGCATGGACAAAATCCCAGGGTGGAGCATAGTGCCTAGGGTCCCGCAGTAACCCCCAGAACACTGGGGGGCAAGCATATCAGGCAGCCATGCAAATTCACAAAACAGGGGATCCCTCCAATAAACAACAACAAAACAAGGTAAAACCAAAGACCAAAAGAGAAAATACTAAACACAAGCCCAAGAAAAAAAGGCCAAAAAAGTATACAAAAAAAATGTAATATTTAAATATGTGATTAAATGATATACTGGAACCAAAAATGAGAATTCTGCAAATATTTCATTCCCATCAAAAGGCCATGCTTCAAGTTTACATGCAGACCCCCTATAACCAAGAATGATGGGTCCAAAGGGGAACAATGTCCACATTATATCAGTAAGTGGTCAATGTAGACATTCAAAGATCCTAATTCACCTGTAGAAAAACTAACAACATTCTGAGGTGCATTGGGAAAATAACTTCTATATCAAGGGTCCTGGGAAGCTAGGTTTCTAAGGACCTCATTTAAGCCAAGTGCGCAGGTAGCTTCCAACATTTGTATCCACTGCTTTTCCATTCTAAGTAATAAATTATTGATGTCCCATCCTCTGATATTGCTTGGGACATGACCATAAAACCGAATAACATGTGGATCATATTTATGGTAAAGTTCTACATAGCAGCTGATTGGTGAGTCTATCTTTCCATTCATGATCAAATATATATGATCATATATCCCTTTCCATAGAGGGCACACAATATGAAATAATATTCAGGATAAGGATAATCAATCTGCCTATTCTTTTATATGGTCAATACGGATAGGTACCACATGGGATTGTACCCCTGGTTTCTTCTCTCTAATTAAGCAGCTCCTTTTCTGTTTTAAAGCGACTGTGTGAACATGGTTTTGGAGTAATTTTGCTCTCCTAAAACTGATCTCCAGCCTAGGGTCCACAAACCTACTAATCAAGGGGTCGCTGGTCAATAAATGCCAGTAGTCCTTCAAGAATTGTCTTAGTTGGATATGCTCCTGAGAATATGTAAAAACGAGTTCAGTGTTGTTTGTTCGAGTCTGTTCCTTATTATCATAAATGAGGTACTCCCTTGATTGCCTGCATGCCCGATGGCATGATCTTTTCAAGCACTTTTATTATACTCTCAACAGGCGCTCTTGCAAGAGAGCTTCCTAAAATCATCCTCCTATGTGCAATTACATTTTAAACGCAGGTACTGCCCATATGGAATACTCTGAATCAAAGGGGCAGGATTTGCATTATTAGCATGTAATATCGTATTCCCTGAGGTTGGTTTCCTAAACAGATGTGATGCAAGTGAACCATCCTCCTGGACCATAATGAAGATGTCTGGGAAAATTACAAACTGTTTGCTGTAATTTCCTGTGAATTTCAGATTGAAATGACTGTTTTGAAGACGGGTCAAAAACAGTTCTAATTGACCTTCTGTGCCTGTCCAAATCTGAAATATGTCGTCAATAAATCTACGCCATGTGAGAACATTGTGCAGTAAAAAGGGTGGCTCCAAGGTATAGGTTGGCATACGATGGGGCACTTCCACCTCAACAGGTACCTCTCCCTAAAGCTATTTCTACTCTCTCCCTATACTGCAGGACTTGGTCCTTATCTCACTCCCACACTACGAGCACACGAAGTAATGCAGAATCACTTATGTATATTATTCTGTGTCAAGATGGCTGCCCAAATTTTATGGGACATCGGTACCCAATAGGATATGCCATCCTCCTCAAGATGGCTACCTTGAGTCCATAACAGGGGTGTCACATACAGGGTGTGAGGCCGAGATGTCAGAGGGCTTCCCTTGCAGCTAAGTGCACAGCTACCCTGGAGATGAGACAGGGGAGCAGTGTCCAAAGAAGCACGGGTTGCCAGTAGGATATTCCAGAAGACTTGGAAGCAGGAAACCACAGGAACAGCTGGTAGGTACTGGCATGCTTGCAACTCTGTAAGGAGTAAACTGGAGACAGGATCAGAAGCAAAGCCAAGGTCATACATGGTGAGACAGTCCATACACCAGAACGTGTAGCCGGTACAGTACACAGGAGCAAGGCTGAGCAAAGTCACAAGGCAAGCCGGGTCAGCAAAGGATCAAGCCAGGAGAATAGTCGATAAAGTAAGCCGAGGTCAGAACAGGAGAGCATGTTCAAGGTCCGGACAAGCCCGGTCAGATAACAGGAGATCAATCAGGATATCAGGAACACAGGAATCACAGGGGAGCTGAGAGAAAACCCAGCAAAGTATTCTAGTCAGTAGCAGGTTTAAATAGCCCAGAGGGCGCCAAAGTTTTCGTTACTGCGCATCTGCATGCGCCCAGCGCGTCCCCGCGCATCAGTGTGCGTCAACGTTCGTTCGTGAACGAATGTTCGTTCATGCTCCTGAAGCAGCCATGTTGGAAATTGGCATTAGGTGCCGTCTTCTGTCTATTTCCCTAACAAGGGGACAATTAGTCATCCATGGCCCCTGCCAACCTGATGGAACAACACGGTGCCACCTTTAGATTGGCTAATATACTGCAGCCCACAACTGGCTACAAACTATATACTATAAAAGACACATTTAATTAAATTCAAGCCATAGATTATTTTTTGTTCAGTTCAGCCAGCAATTTTACCTAAAAAATCATCAGTGCCTCAAGCCAGCTAAGAGTTGCAATCAGTCTTGCAGTGGGAGTGGCTGTAGGGTAGAAGGTGGACTTCAAATATGGATAATAATAGTGCAGCGCTATTCAAATAATATAGGCATGAACAGATTAGATATTCAGCTCATTAATAATGGTTAGGGTTGGTGGACTCAGTTCAAGCCTATAATGACAATAGGCAGAAGCTGGCTAGTCACATCAGGGTGAACCAAACCCACCGAATAGAAATAAGTAATAAATGATATACACAATAATTATTTCAATCTGGACAGTTCACATAAATGAGTGGAAAAAAAAAAGAGATAAAAAGAAAGTCCCACACAGTGATCCAAGTAGTAGGTGGAAATCTTCACATAAGTGCTGGTGACTGCAAGCAGGTGTATCAACATCATCCACCACCAGGCAAAATGAACACTTACCGAAAACCGGCAATAGTTAGCATGAGGCTAACTCCCAAGGAGAAGCAATTCCAATATACTGTAGTGAAGTTCTACCTTAGGACCTTAAGCCAGCGATCCCAATGTGGGATATTTGCACCATAAATCCGGTCTTCAAGTCACCACAAATTGCAGAATCAAGATAACTCATCCATCCATGCAAAAAAGCAGAAATCTCGCCATAGCATAAAATCCTTAATGAAGTTTATTAAAAGCAGTATAAAAACTTACATATATGTGGTATACATGAGCTCATCATCCAGATGGTACATGGCAATGTTCAGGGGGACCACAAAACTAATGCGTTTCGTTACCAATAGGATAACTTTATACCGCTTTTGATAAACTTGGAATTAATAAAGAAGAAGTTTTTATACGCACCTTGTTGCCGACATGTGGTGATTTAGTAAGAGGCTCTTTTGAAGTTGTAATTTTCTGAAGAATTTAGTAAATTTAGTTTTTTCACATTTTTTTTTTACATACTGTCACCAGTGCAGTACAGTATCATCATATGACTTACTGTATGTGGCCATAATCAGGGATACTGACTGATGACAGTACGTAAACAAAAAATAACACAGCGACATTGTACTACTCTGGGGGGGTCATCAGGGATTTTATTTTTTTTACATAATTATTGCTTATAACAATGATGGTCGGTGTTATAAGCAATAGTTATAGCTGTCATGCATGGCTTCTTGCGATCTGAGATTGGCTACAGCTAATCATGTTGTACAGGGTGCTGTGATTGGCCCAGGTACCATGTGATAGCTGTGGACCAATCACAGCATCACAATAGTAAGCAAAACAGTCATGAACCTGCACAATATTACACTTTTATTTTTGTATTCAAATACACTTTAAAAAAGACTCTCAACTGATAAGTGGGCTGTATTTATAAACAGATGGAGTCAAATTAGGAATCACAGACATAAAGTAAAACAAGATAAAACATACAATTATCTTACAATTAAATACTAATCCGTTAAAAAAAAGTAGGTAAAGACCACCCCCGGACTTTTCAGGCACCATATGCACTATTTTACCTAAAGGAGATTTTTGTTTAAAAAAAAAGGTACAAAGTTTATTTGAAACTGAAACATCATAAAACATAAAAACAGCAGGGTTTACCCCTACAATATTCAAATAGTCATTCCATGCTGTGTTCCCATGACAATGATAAGACATGAAAATTATATAGGATATTGAACTCGTCCACAATGATCAAATCTTCATGACACTGTCCATATCATTTCATGGGCTTATACTCCAGGCGGAATGCTTATGTGCAACTGCTGCTTCTTCAGGAGAACAATACAGGAACATCTACAATATATAGTACTAAATAATAGTAATATAAATATACAAAAATACATATAATATAAAAAATGGATCTATAAAAGAAAAATATATTAATACAGTGTAGCAACTGAATCAATTCTTACCACACTAGTGATAAATCACATCAAGTGCTACTTTATATCCCATGATGACCACACTGACCTCCTGGGTGAGAGCGACTGCCCAAACCCCCCAAGAGAGAAGAGGTGGTGGCATCAAAGCACTGGAGCACAAAGAGGGGCAACCACTGCCACAAACAGCACAGATCACCTCCTGGAACCAGGGCTCTTGGAATCCAAAAAAAAACTGCAGCTAAGATTATTTATCCCCCTGCAGAATTTACAACCATGATATAGTTATAAATATACCCAGGGAAGTCATTGTACTATGGCCTACCAAGCTCATTCTTACCCATGTACAACACCTAGTAATATAACCTCAAAGAACAATGCGTGAATCCATAAACCTACCCACACCCAATATACCACACATATACACATCCTAACTACAAACCTAAGATCCACATACGCACCCATTTTTCCTTACACCATACAATACCTACAAACTAACACAATCATATACACTGTGGGAGATTAGCTTGTGTGGATCACCTTTCCTGGGAAGAAGGCAGCTTGTAGGCAACTTTCTTAAAATCAGGCTGGTTGCCAGGTTTATTTTGGTAAAAGGTTGCAGGTTATAACACAAACAAAAATAGCAAAAACAAAACCTTGCCGTCCGGCGCTTATCGAATACAGACAGGATACCTCTCTATACAGTGTCGAGCTGGTCCCTGACACCCTAAAACAAACAAAAGCAAACCCTTTTCCTTTGCAGTCTTTAGAGCGACCAAACTGAAGCTCTTAACTCTCTCAGTCTAGGCACACTGAGTCCCAGGGTGAGCGGCACTGAGAGCTCTTGCTCTTCCTGGTTGTTATATGCAGCTGGAGAGGGATTTGGGTGGACCAGAAACTCCGGGCCGGAACCAGCTTAGCCAGGGTGGCGGGCAAAACTCGGCTCGGACTCTCACCAGTCCACTCCAAGTGAACGCATGCGAGGCGACAAATAACGCCCGTCCACTATCGTGCCTCGCATAAAGTCACAACGCCCACCCAAACCCACCCCCAACACACCCATTCCCAAAGATTCAAATTAAACACTTGCCCAATATACCACCAATGCATCCACCTAAACAAACGCATACAACACACAAACCATCAAACCCATCCTCGTCTCCATAAGTTGCAGATGAACATCACCCACACTTCAACTACCCACAATTTGAAGACCAGCCAACCACTTCTATATGTTTCAGTTCTATTAAATGTTGCACATTTTTTAATGAAGAAGCTAAAATGGTGTGTATGGTGCATGAAAAGTCCAGGAGGTGTTATTTCCTTATTTTATTATAATACATTTTAAGGGGAATTTAACTTGGGGAATGAGGACTTATATGGATGACCAAACAAACATAGATAGATATTATGCTAATGCACATTCTGTACCCGGACTTGGTAAATCTCTACATCCGTGGCATTATATTGTGTAAGACATCATCAGAAAACTGAGCAGCAAGGTATCCCATGATATATATAGAGCATATGAATTCCAGTGTGGTCTCATCCCTGGAGATAGCCAGACACTCCGACTGACCATTAAAATCCCCTGGGTATGGGAACTTTTATGAATAATATAATAATAATAATAATAATATAATTATTATCACATCAACATATTTTACTGTAATGTACATCAAATTGTATGTTATATAGTATGGTAGAATACAATAATATAAGTAATAAGCATAATAATATATTTTGTATTGTTGTTTAATCTCCTTAATTTTACAAATTGTGTGGAATTTAGGAACATATATATTTGGTTTGCTATGCAATGTAGGCTACAGCATCCAAATGCACAACTTGTTATGATGTTTTTATGTCTAAGTAAGGGCCGTTAATAATGTTTTAATGCATATGGCATGGAATAAATTTGCATCAAGTGTACAAGAGGCTGTAAAAATCCCTAATCTGTAGAATACTTGAATAGGGAGAGAGATGCGCCAGTTGTCTGGAATAAAGCAACTTTTCACGAACAGTGCGATCATTTATTGAAAGTAAAACATGTACAAGAATCTTTTCTTAACTAAAGATTGCATTTTTTCCATACTGGTGTACATCTGTATATGAAGACCCCTTTCACACGGGCTGTCCAATCAGGTCCGCCTGATCAGACCCAACAGTTTCCCCTATGGAGCAGTGGATGTTAGCAGTTACATGTCCACTGACATCCGCCACTATGCGATCAAATCCTGCCCACAAAATACAGATTGATGGTGGTCCTATTCTCCATCCATCTGGTGGATCAGATGAAAATGGACAGGTGGTCCATTTCCACCCAATTTCCCCATAGAAGGGTGCAGGACTAGGTCCATCTCCGCTCTGCACAGTGAGCGAAGATGGACCTGTCATCCGCCCGCTCAGCGGGGATAGCAGAGTCTGTCAAACAGAGGCACCTGTGTGAAAGGGGTGTAGCGCCTCCTACTTAGGTAGGAGCTAGTGAGGGTTTTTTTTGTAGGTGAGGAAAATTTAGTCAGGCCTGACTGAGAGCTTTTGGTTTCTGGGCTGCGAGTGGCTCAGGTAGGACTGAGTGATTTACAGATGAGGTCACCAGGAACTCCCACTTCTTTCCGGAAGCTGGTAGAATGTTCTGGACAGAGAGCTGGGAGGGAGGTGTAGCCATCTGGGGTATTCTAGGGAGCCTCACCAATCCCCAATCTGGATTGGCAGGGGGCAGACCTCCTTAAATACCCAGGGTCAGACCAGTCTGGGAGGAGTGAGTTTGGGTGGAATAGTTGGAATGTAGCTGAGGTTGCTGAGCCCCCAGTCTGGGGGAGTGACCTTGAGGCCTGGGAGATCGTGGAGTGGAAGGAGTACAAACCCCAGAGGAATCCTGACCAAGGGAGCAGGAGAGCAACAGACAGTGCTACTGGAGAAGCTCAGCAAGGAGTCCACCGATGGTTGGTGAGTGGCACACACCCTGGAAAGCTGTAGAGGCACGCCAGAGCGGATTAGGGGTGAGAGACAATCTGAAAGGATGCAGAAGTCAGTGAGGGACTGTGGTGCTGCTAAGGTAGTGGTGAAGGCCGTCGCAGCTGAAGTGGCTGACGGGGCCTGGAGGAAGAGGATGGGCTGGGGGTAGTAGTCCATCGAGCTGGCTAGCACAGTAAGAAATTTATTCTACTCTTTGGGGCCAATTGTCTCTATCTGTAATGGGTGGATCGGAGGTCCTGCTCACACTATAGCAGGCCTCACCATGTGCTAGCTAGGCTGAAGAGACGCTGGAGGCCTAGTAAATCTCCTTCTATGCCTCACCTGGAGATAAGTACTGTGCAGGAGGGAGGAACAGGAGTCTTAGAAGCAAGTTATGTGCTGGAGGAAAAGAAGTGGTGTATATACAGGAAGTGTATACAGGAGGTCCTGTGTATATTGAACAAATTCTTTGGGCATCCCACAACATCCCCATTCTTCTTTGGCCGACCATGGCGAGGCCTGTTCTGAGTGGAACCTGTCCTGTTAAACCACTGTATGGTCTTGGCTACCAAGCTGCAGCTCAGTTTCAGGGTCTTGCAATCTTCTAATAGCCTTGGCCATCTTTATGTAGAGCAACGATTCTTTTTTTCAGATCCTCAGAGAGTTCTTTGCCATGAGGTACCATGTTGAACTACCAGTGACCAGTATGAGTGAGTGAGAGCGATAACACCAAATTTAACACACTCTCTCCCCATTCACGCCTCAGACCTTGTAACACTAACGAGTCACATGATGCTGGGGAGGGAAAATGGCTAATTGGGCCCAATTTGAACATTTTCACCTAGGGGTGTACTCCCTTTTGTTGCCAGCGGTTTAGATATTGTTGGCTTTGTGGTGAGTTATTTTGAGGGGACAGCAAATTTGTATAAAAACAGTCACAGCTATTTCTCACTTGTTCTCCTCGAAAGGATCACACACCACCTGGCTAGTTTCATGCTTATCGCCACCATCCACATGGCTTCCTCAGGAGGAAGCCACGTGGATGGTGGTGATACGTGTGGAACTAGCTCCTGAAGAAGTCATGTGGATGGTGGATGATACAGTTATGAAATACCCAGGATAGTCATTGTACTATGGACTACCACATTCTAACCCGTATACACCACCTACTAATATAACCCCAAAGAACAATACATGAATCTATAAACCTACCTATATCCAATATACCACAGCTAGATGCATCCAAACTACCACCCTTAAAGAGAAGTTCTGCCCACCCACGAAAAAGTTAAATGTCAGAAGCTTCAAATACTGTAGCTGCTGACTTTTAATATTAGGACACTTACCTGTCCTCGAATCCAGCGTTGTCAGCCCCCCAGCCAATGTTGCCATCGGCTCTTGGGTGCTGCCATTGCCACAGCCATGTCTCCTGGAAGTGGGGACGAGTACCTCTCAAAACCAGGTACCCGCTACCCCTTCCCCGCCAAAAGTGCCAAATGTGGCTCCAGAGGGGGGGGGGGAGGAAGCAGTTAAGCGGAGCTTCCCTATTTGGGTGGAGCTCCGCTTTAAGCCTAGTACACACGGGCTTAATGTCCTCCGGCATCGGCCGGCTCAGTAGAAACTGAACGACATTTGCATCCCCCTGTCAGAACACAATAGCTCAGCAGGGGAGATTTCTGTACTAACATCAGTTGTTATTACATCTGCTCTGACTTGAGCTGTCAGTTTTTTTTGTTCAACCCGCGGATTTGAATGTAAAAAAAAATACGTAGTGTGTACTAGGCTTTAAAAGACCCACATACCCACCCACTTTCCCCTTACACCAGTGGTTCTCAACCCTGTCCTCAAGTACCCCCAACAGGCCATGTTTGCAGGTTTTCCTTTATCTTGCACAGCTGTCAGAGTCAAAGGCTTGGTATTTTGGACAGCTATAGTATCTAAGAGAAATTCCCAAAACATGGCCGGCTTGGGGTACTTGAAGACTGAGGTTGAGGACCACTGCCTTACACCATGCAATACAAACTAACACAACCATATGCGCCCACCCAAAACCACCCCCAACAAACACACATTCCCAAAGATTAAAAAAAAACACTTGCCCAATATATCACAAATGCATCCACCTAAACATACACATACAACACACAAACTATCAAACCCATCCTCATCACCATAAGTTTCAGATGAACATCACCCCCACTCCAACTACCCACAATATGAAGACCAGCCAACCACTCAGTTCTAATAAACTTTGCACATTTTTTTAACGAAGACTTTGTGTTCAGCTAAAATGGTTTGTATGGTGCCTGAAAAGTCCAGAGGGTGTTATTTCCTTATTTTATTATAATACATTTCAAGGAAATTTAATTTAAGAACGCACGTGGATGCCCAAACAAGCATAGAAATTACACTAATGCAAATTCTGTACCCGGACATAGTAAATCTCTACATCCGTGAGATTATACTGTGTAAGACATCATCAGCAAACTGAGCAACATGGAATCCATGATATATATAAAGCATAAAAATTCCAGTGTGGCCTCATCCCAGGAGATAGCCAGGCACTCTGACTGATCATTAAAATCCCACGGTACATTGTATTAGGTATGGGAACTTTTATTTATTAATAATAAGTATACAATACAATAATATAAGTAACAATAATATCAATAATAATAATAAGCATAATAATATATTTTGTATTGTTGTTTAATCTCCTTAATTTTACAAATTTTGTGGAATTTATGAACATATATATGGTTTGCTATGCAATGCAGGCTCCAGCATCCAAATGCACAACTTGTTATAATGTTTTTATGTCTATGTAAGGGCCGTTAGTAATTTTTTAATGCATATGGTGTGGAATAAAGCTGCATCAAGTGTACAAGAGGCTGTAAAAATCCTTAATCTGTAAAATACTTGAATAGGGAGAAAAATGCGCCAGTTGTCTGGAAAAAATCAACTTTTCATGAACAGTGCAATAATTTCTTGAAAGTAAAACATGTACAAGAATCTTTTCTTAAATAAAGTTTGTATTTTTTCCATACTGGTGTACATCTGTATATGAAGACCCCTTTCACAGTTTTTTGATCAGACCCACCAGTTTACCCTATGGAGCGACAGATGTCAGCAGTGACATGTCCACTGACAACCACCACTATCTGAACCAATCTTGCCCACAAAATCCAGACGGGTGGTGGTCCTATTTTCCATCCATCTGGTGGATCAGATAGGATCGAATGAAAATAGACAGGCGGTCCGTTTTCACCCAATTTCAGCATAGAGGAGAGCGAGACAGTGAGCGGAGACGGACCTGTCATCCGCCTGCTCAGCGAGGATCAGCAGAGTGATCCATCAAACGGAGGCGCCCGTGTGAAAGGGGCCTTTTGATTAATGTTTTATGCTGGTTGTAGTAGTTCATCTGCCTTCACTTACTTTGATTAGATTATTGAGTAAATTTCCATGAAGGGAATTCCCTCTGTTCACAGAAGCCCTGTCCTGGGTGGAGGCACAGCCAACTTTATTATCAACCCCATGTAGCAAAAGTTCTGGCTCTCTTATTTACTTACAGGTTTCGTGCAATATCCTTAGGGAGGGACATTTCTCATAATCCTCCTCCTGAAAAGAGGGCTAAATTTGGAGGAACTGCTGAGATTGAAGTGGGATTAACAGTAGTATGGAGGAGCAATATAATCCAGAGCAGCATCCCCTCAACCTGCTTCTACAGTGTGTAACCTGCTCCTACAGGGTGTAACCTGCTCCTACAGGGAGTAACCTGCTCCTACACTGTGTCACCTGCTAATACAGAGTGTCACCTGCTCCTACAGAGTGTAACCTGCTCCTCCAGGGTGTAACCTGCTCCTACAGGGAGTAACCTGCTCCTACACTGTGTCACCTGCTCCTACAGTGTGTAACCTGCTCCTACAGAGTGTAACCTGCTCCTACAGGGTGTCACCTGCTCCTACAGTGTGTAACCTGCTCCTACAGTGTGTAACCTGCTCTTACAGTGTGTAACCTGCTCCTACAGTGTGTAACCTGCTCCTACGGGGAGTAACCTGCTCCTACAGGGTGTAACCTGCTCCTACAGTGTGTAACCTGCTCCTACAGGGTGTCACCTGCTCCTACAGTGTGTAACCTGCTCCTACAGGGTGTCACCTGCTCCTACAGTGTGTAACCTGCTTCTACAGTGTGTAACCTGCTCCTACAGGGTGTAACCTGCTCCTACAGTGTGTAACCTGCTCCTACAGTGTGTAACCTGCTCCTACAATGTGTCACCTGCTCCTACAAGGTGTCACCTGCTCCTACAGTGTGTAACCTGCTCCTACAGGGTGTCACCTGCTCCTACAGAGTGTAACCTGCTTCTACAGGGTGTAATCTGCTCCTACAGGGTGTAACCTGCTCCTACAGGGTGTAACCTGCTCCTACAGTGTGTAACCTGCTCCTACAGAGTGTAACCTGCTCCTACAGGGTGTAACCTGCTCCTACAGTGTGTAACCTGCTTCTACAGGGTGTAACCTGCTCCTACAGAGTGTAACCTGCTCCTACAGGGTGTAACCTGCTCCTAAAGTGTGTAACCTGCTTCTACAGTGTGTAACCTGCTCCTACAGTGTGTAACCTGCTCCTACAATGTGTCACCTGCTCCTACAAGGTGTCACCTGCTCCTACAGTGTGTAACCTGCTCCTACAGGGTGTCACCTGCTCCTACAGAGTGTAACCTGCTTCTACAGGGTGTAATCTGCTCCTACAGGGTGTAACCTGCTCCTACAGGGTGTAACCTGCTCCTACAGTGTGTAACCTGCTCCTACAGAGTGTAACCTGCTCCTACAGGGTGTAACCTGCTCCTACAGAGTGTAACCTGCTTCTACAGGGTGTAACCTGCTCCTACAGAGTGTAACCTGCTCCTACAGGGTGTAACCTGCTCCTACAGGGTGTCGTCTGCTCCTACAGAGTGTAACCTGCTCCTAGATGCTTTTGTAGACTTACCCTGTACTTTCCTACCAGTTCATTTAAAAAAAGGACCTATAGCAGATGGATTTTATCACACACTAGTGACAATGCAAGTGCTACTTTAACCAAACTGACTGTAATGTTAGCACAGGGTTTATAGGCGGCACATTACATGAAGTCATAGGTGTTTTCTGGTAAAGCTCCTGTGCCACACAGAGATTTAAGTTTCGAAGTCTGGAAAGAGCTCACTCTGCAATGTCTATGGGACTGGTCCTGTTCGGAATAAGGCAAGCGACAGCATCTCACTGAAAGTCTGCGATCCCAAGCCGTGGAATTAATCCACCTGTATCAAACCACTCATGAGGGAGTAAGTACAACAGACTGCATACAGGTTCTCTTTGATTACCTTGAGCCATACTATGATCACTTTTCCAAAAGTCCTTTTGGGGACCTCTGGACTTCTGCATGTGAAGAGGCTGTCACTCAACTAGAGAAGAAGCTCACAGAAGCATCAGTCTTAGCATATGCAGACTCCCAGAAACCATATGTGCTCCATGTGCATGCCAGTTTTGAAGAATTGGGTGGAGTGTTACACCAAGAGTATTCAGCTGGGCTACAACCAAAAGCCTTCATCAGCAGAAGCCTTACTGCTAATAAGCCAACTATGCGGCCCACAAGTTAGAGTTCCTGGCACTTACAATTAATGGGCTATCGTTGATAAGTTACATGATTATCTGTATGGAGCTAAGCCTGAGGTAAGAATGGATAATAGTCATTTGACAGTACAGGAATCAAAAGAAAGCTAAAAAAGCTAACTGGGAGGGGACTGGGACTTTATATGACACACGAGTGTGAGAGAAAGATACTAGATGGATATGGTAAAACAATTTATTTTAGAAATAGAACAATACTTTCATAGTATACATCATATAGTCAATATTCAAATAGGTCAGTACAGACCCAATATATAATATGTGTACATGGATACAAGGATACAAAGCATACATTTGATGGTATACAAAAAATTGCCCCATCCATCACATTGATATGGTTATATAAAATGTTCCATTATCGATAAACCTGTGTTTGTCCATGACCTCCAAGTACCCCCTCTTCCTACTGAAAAACCAAAAGTTGGCTTCAAAATGGCCGACTTCAAAATGGCCACCACGGTCACCACCCATCTTGAAAAGTTTCCCCCCTCACATATACTAATGTGCCACAAACAGGAAGTTAATATCACCAACCATTCCCATTTTATTAAGGTGTATCCATATAAATGGCCCACCCTGTACATCCAAATAGGACTAAGGGTTCAGGAATTACAGCTCTTAAGAAAAGCCATCCCCCCTTTTTTCAAAAGTAAGTGGACAATTAAATAGAAATCTGTTTCATGGCCAGGTGTTATTTCTTCACCAATTAAGTAGGTAAAAGGTCTGGAGTTGATTCTAAGGCTGGGTTCACACTTGTCCAACAAACGGACCGACATTGTGAGCAGAAGTCACATGACGTCACAAAATCAATGTTTCCCTATGAGAGCCGTCTTAACTGGTCCGACACATGTCAGTCCGACTTTGAAAAAGGTTCCTGTACTGGTCCGGCTTTGGTCCTACTTCAGCCCATTGAATATCACTGAAGTAGGATCAAAGTTGGATCCTTGTTCTAACCATCCGACTTGGTGATAACAGTAGCATTAAAACAAATTTATTTCACATTGGGAATGTTTTGATTGGTCAAAGGACAAGTCACTATCTCAAAGTCGGAGCAAAGTCTTATCTTGTTCATTCAAGTCGGATGGAAGTAGGACCAAAGTAGGACAGAAATAGGACTGATGTTGCAGGGAAAAGTAGGAGCAAAAGTCTGACCGTTTTTGTGTTGGATAGTGTGAACCCAGCCTAAGTGTGGTATATGCATTTGAAATCTATTGCTGTGAACTTACATCATGCGTTCCAAGGAGCTGTACATGCAAGTGAAACAGGCTATTGTAAGGCTTCAAAAACAAAACTAACCCAGCAGAGAGATAGCAGCAATGTTAGGAGTGGCCAAATCAACAGTGTGGCACATCCTGAGGAATTAAGAACGCACTGGTGAGCTCAGCAACATAAAAAGGCCTGGACATCCATGGAAGCCAACAGTGGATCGCAGGATCCTCTCTATGGTAAAGAAAAACCCGTTCACAACATCCAGACAAGTGAAGGCCACTCTCCAGGAGGTGGGCGTATCATTGTCAAAGTCTACAATCAAGAGAAGACTTTATGAGAGCAAATAGAGAGGGTTCACTATGAGGTGCAAATCATTGATAAGCCTGAAGCATAGAAAGGCCAGATTAGACTTTGCCAAAAAACATCTAAAAAAGCGAGACCAGTTCTGAAAAAGCAGTCTTTGGACGGATTAAAATAAAATTAATCTGTACCAGAATGATGGGAAGAAAAAAGTGTGGAGAAGGCTTGGAACAGCTCATGATCCAAAGCACACAATGTCGTCTTTAAAATATGGTTGAGGCAGTGTAATGGCATTGGCATGCATGGCTTCCAGTGGCACTGGGCCATTGAATTTTATTGATTTTGTGACAGAAGACAGAAGCAGTCGGATAAATTCTGCAGGGTTTAGAGATATACTGTCAGCCCAGATTCAGCCAAATGCAGCAAAGTTGATTGGGCGTGGCTTCACAGTACTGATGGACAATGATTCAAAACACACTGCAAAAACAATCCAGGTGCTTTTAAAGAAAAATAAGTGGAATATTCTGCAATGGCTGAGTCAGTCACCTAATCTCAACCCATTTGAAAATGCATTTCACTCGCTGAAGGCAAAACTAAAGGCAGAAAGACCCACAAACCAAGAACAACTGAAGACAGCACAGTTAGAGCCTGGTAAAGCATCAGAAAGGAGGAAACCCAGTCTTTGGTAATGTCCATGGGTTCCAGACTTCAGGCAGTCATTACCAGTAAATAATTCTCAACAAAATATTAAAAATTAACATTTTATTTATGTTTATATTCATTTGTCCAATTACATTTGAGCCCCTGAAAATGGGGGGACTGTGTATAAAAATGGTTGCAGTTCCTAAAATGTGTACTTTGCTCAACCCTCTAATTAAAGTCTGCACTTCAAATTCATTTGGATTGTTTCATTTTCATTTTATTCTGGTGGCATACAGAGCCAAAAGTATGAAAATTCTGCCATAAATATTGGGACATCGACACAATTCTAATATTTTTGGCTCTATACACCACCACAATGGATTTGAAACGAAATGAATAAGATGTGCTTTAACTGCAGACTTTCAGCTTTACATCCAAGGGTATTTACAACCAAATCAGGTGAACGGTGTAGGAATTACAACAGTTTGTATATGTGCCTCCCACTTTTTAAAAGTACTCACTTTTGTTGCCAGCAGTTTAGACATTAATGGCTGTGTGTTGAGTTATTTTGAGAGGACAGCAAATTTACACTGTAAGGCTCCATGCACACTGTATCTCAAAAACAACCATTTTTGGTTGTTTGGGCGTTTTTTGTTAACAGCCCAAAAACGCCACTTTATTTTATCCTATGTGTCCATGCACACATGGTCGTTTATTGTCCTGAACGTTCATGCAGCTGTTGTGGTTCAGGTGAGATCGCTCCCAGCTCTATGGCAGATATCAAAGCCACAGGAGAGCTGAGCATATCAGAACCACAATACTACCACAACCATTTATCAACAGCCCTGAGGAAGGGGGAGTCCCTGATCCCCCGAAACGCATTGGCTTGATCGTATTGCTGCTATCCAGAACTATCACTTTTAATAAAAACATTATAGAAAGAAAAAGTCTCCTATGGTTCACCATGTGACTGTGGGCGCTGCTATACCCACCTCCAGATTTCTTCAGTGTTGTCACATGAAAAGATAGAATAAAATATTTACAAAAATCTGAGGGGTGTACTGACTTTTGTGAGATACTGTATATAAAACATGTGATAGCAGCTCGAGTTCAGACCCAGTACACAACCCAACATATTGAGTGACCAAAACCCAGAACCAGGACACAACCCAACATACCGACTGACCCAAACCCAGAACCAAGATACAACCCAATATACTGCATGCCCCACATCTAGAACCGGGACTATAGTTGAGCGAACTTCTAGAAGTCTGGGTTCTGCTCTTTCGGTCGAACTTTGGGACAAAGTCCGGGTTCGGGTCCGGACAGAACCCGAACTTTGTCCCGGACCCCGAACCCCATTGAAATCAATGGGGACCCAAACTTTTAGGCACAAAAATGGCTGTAAGAAAGCCCTGGAAAGTCCTAGAGGTCTGCAAAAGGAAGGAAATGGGGGTAATGGTGGGACAAGTGCCCTACAAAGAAATGGGGACAGGGAAATAACTAAAAGCATTTTTAAAAAAATCAAAACATAAAAAAATCAAAAATGGAGGTGGATGTGGACCATCTTCAAACTGGGTCTGAAAAGTATTAATTAATGGTAGAAGCCATATAACTGTTCTAAAATCATCTTCAAACTGTGTCAAAAAAGTATAAATAAGCCGGGAGATCCCATATCACTGTTCTGCAAACATCTGGAAACTGTGTGTGTCACTTTAAATGAAACCGGGAATAACTGAACATCTGTTCTGCAAACATCTGGAAACTGTGTGTGTCACTTTAAATGAAACTGGGAATAAGTGAACATCTGTTCTGCAAACATCTGTAAAGTCTGTGTGTCACTTTAACAGAAACCGGGAATAACTGAACTACTGTTCTGCAAACATCTGGAAAGTCTGTGTGTCACTTTAACAGAAACCGGGAATAACTGAACATCTGTTCTGCAAACATCTGGAAGCTGTGTGTGAAACTACAGCATAGAGAAGAACAGGGATATGGTTTCGCTCTGCTATAGTTTCAAACACAGTTTGCAGATGTTTGCAGAACAGTGATATGGGTTCTCTCGGCTTATTTATACTTTTTGGACACAGTTTGAAGATGATTTTAGAACAGTTATATGGCTTCTACCGTTAATTAATACTTTTCAGACCCAGTTTGAAGATGGTCCACATCCACCTCCATTTTTGCTTTTTTTAGGTTTTTATTTTTTTTAAAACATTTAAAGTTATTTCCCTGTCCCCATTTCTTTGTAGGGCACTTGTCCCACCCTTACCCCCATTTTCCTTCCTTTTGCAGACCTCTAGGACCTTCCTGGACTTTTTTACAGCAATTTTCAGAACTTTTGTTAAAATTACCAGAACCCCGGACCCGAACCCGGACTTTTTTTTTGAAAAGTCCGGGTTCGGGTCCGGGTCCCGGACACCCCAAAGTTCGATACGGACCTGAACTTTACAGTCTGGGTTCGCTCAACTCTAATCGGGACACAACCCAACATACACTGACTCACAGAGTCTCACACAAGTTACAAGATACAAACTTAAAGGAAACAACACTGTATTTTTTTGAGTATTTACAGTTATTTCTGCCATTATTGGCTGCTATAACAATGGCCACATTCAATAGCACATATCCACACTGCTAGAGTGCTTGGTGGCCAAGAGTCAAAAGACCCAATGACACTCTGTGATAGTCCAAGAGGTGAGGGGGTGAGGGGGGGGGGGGTCAGAGATTGCTGTCTCTCTTATCTCCTGGGTTTTTAGTTTTACAATAACCATAGGATATACAGTAGCTTTTGCAAAATGACTCTTAAGTGTGCAAGGCCTAATTTTTGGAAAGCCAGATAATGCTGAGACTTGTAGTTTGTTAACCACTATTATGGCCTTCATGAGATTATGGTCAAGAGAATACTAAACATGTTATTTCTCAGCAGGTGAAAAATGGGTCAAAAGAGGTCATTTCTAACTCCCTTTACCGTGTTCCTCATCCTCATCATACACATAGCCTACCAGGCTGCCCAAGAAATGCCAAGGAGCCAAGATAACAGTATGTGAGCTTAGATATTTATGATGTGGTCTTTGTTACTTTTGCCAGCAAGCTGAACCAGAGGTCCTTGCACATAGCAAACTGTGTTCTCCTATTGTAATAGAACCAGTAAAAGCACACAAGTGTCTTTCTTTAGAGCAGTCAGACCAGGGTCCCTTGACACGGAATTAGATAGACTAAGCTCTTCAGGACACCAGGCAATGTCCCCTTTAGCAAACACACAGCTGACCTTCTAGCACAAGACGGGTGGCAGCAGCCAAAAAGTCTCTAGGATCTTTCAGCAGTCTGGACTCACAGAATGTCCAGGGACAGTTGGTTGCCCCCTTCCAAGCTACACCTTTCCCCTGTGATACCAGACTAGATCTTCAGCAGACAGCCCCTTAGTCAGCACTCTGTAGCTTCAACATCCAGGCCCTCAGGTCACCCACCTGAGGCCTCATGAATAGCAAGCATGTGGCAGCATTGCCCTGGAGGACAGCAAGCCCTCCAGGCTGGACTGATCCTCTCCAGGAAAAGGCCCAGCAGCCTGGTGCCTCCGAGAATTATACAGACTTCCAGCAGCCTTCAGGGCCCTGCTCCCTGGGATTGGCCAGGGCTGTATAAATATCCCTATGGCCATCTGCATAGCTGCACACCTATGTTCCAGAAAATTCTCACAAATCTCTGGAAAGCAGAGAGACCTATCAGAATGTCAGCAGCTGAGAACACTGAGCAGACCTAATTAATTAGCTGCACTGGCTACAGTCAGCAAAACTAAATTTACCTAACAGAATTATTACAGCCACAATGATTTCAGTGAGGAAAGCTAAATTTACCTATCAAAACCACCCAGCTTAACTGCACACAGTGAGCCAACACTAAATCTATCTAATCCTAGCACCTATCTAGATGGGCACTACACATATAACAAGACAAATCTTCACTTTTTGAGGTCTCATCCACTTTAATGCATTCTGCATCCTCTGTTTCCAGTTAATGTTTGTTCCAATGGCTGTTACCCCCATGACTGCTCTGATGTGTGGGCTCAAGACCAAAAGAAAGATGGAGTTTATCTCATCTACCCCGGGGGCATCAAAACCCCCATACCCGTGTACTGTGATATGGCTGGAAAAGATGGACCCTGAACAGTGAGTACTCACTAACGCAACTAAGATCCTAACCGTTATCATCCAATCAACTATTTCGAAAAGTATTGACTTTGTTGGACGTCTGTGAAGGTTCTCATTCCTCCAGGTCACAATATAGCTAGCAGTGCTTATTCATGTTCAGCTAGACTTGTTCAATGCTCATCCAAGTAGGGTTGCCACCTCATCCCCTTAAACCCGAAAACATATGAATTACCCAGGTTCTGTGGCTGATTAAGGTGGTAATTAAACTCAGTGCCTCATCTGCATTTAATTAGCCTCAGAACAACCTGTGTAATTCATATGTGTTCGGGTTTAAAGGGATGAGGTGGCAACCCTACATTCAAGTGTCTTTTTAATTTTACTTTATAATACTCAGTGTCTTAGTAGATAATGTGTGATATTAATTCATCAATATCCATTATAATTCAAGCATTAGGTAAAAATAGTCTCTATTATAAATGTATAACAGTATGATTATATAGTCTTGTTTCAATTGCAAAACCTCCGTCCCATCTGATGCCACCTCTTCTTGGCAGCAATCTGTGCTTCCAGCCTTGGTGTGTGCACAGAGTGGGGGCACGGACTGCTGTCAGACTGCTGGTCGGTTAACAGATGCTGTTCACCAACAGTCATATATTAACCACCTCAGGACCGGGCACTTTCATCTCCATCCTGCCCAGGCTAATTTTTAGCTTTCAGCGCTGTCACACTTTGAATGACAATTACTCAGTCATGCAATACTGTACCCAAATGAAAATGTTATCATTTTTTCCCACACAAATAGATCTTTCTTATGGTGGAATTTAACAGATTCCAGACCACCTCGCGTACATTTACTGCGGCAGAGAGGCCGCATATAAACGGCGGCTTGCACATGTGCAGCTAGCGGGTGAGTGCCCGCCCGCACTCTCCAGCAGTATGGCCGTGGGTCAGACGGACTCGATGTCCACCGGAGAGCCGCGATCCCCTGGCACAAAAGAAAAGCGGGGAACCGCCAATGTAAACACGGCGGTTCCCCGCTCTGTCAGGCGGCATGACAGAGATCTACTGATCCCTGTCACTGAGATCAGTTAGATCTCTTATGCTCCTGGCAGCCCAGCCCCCTCACAGTTAGAACACTCCTAGGGAACACAGTTAGCCCCTAGATCTCCCCCTGCAGGTTAACCCCTTTCCTGCCAATGACATTTATACAGTAATCAGTGGATATTTAAATTTCTGATCGCTGTATAAATGTCATTGGTTACAAAAAGTGTCAAAAATGTCCGACATGTCCGCCACAATATCACAGTCCCGATAAAAATTGCAGATCGCTGCCATTACCAGTAAAAAAAAAAAAGTAAAAACGCCATAAATCAATTCTCATGGTTTGTAAATGCGGCCACTTTTGCGCAAACCAATCAATAAACGCCGATCGCGATTTTTTTAACCACAACTATGAAGAAGAATATAAATCGGCCAAAACTGATGAATACATTTGTTTTTTTAAGTTTTTTTTTTTTGGATTTGTATTTTAGCAAAAAGTAAAAAATTTTTTTTTTTTTTTTTGCAAAATTGTCGCTCTTTTTTTGTTTATAGCGGTGATCAGAAATGACGCAGAGGGGATCAAATACCACCAAAAGAAAGCTCTATTTGTGGTAAAAAAACACGTCAATTTAGTTTGGGTACAACGTCGCATGACCACGCAATTGTCATTTAAGTAGCTTTGCCAAATCGCAAAAAGAGCTCTGGTCCTACATTGGGAAAGCCTTCCGGTCCTTGAGTGGTTAATCATCACTAGGTTTTTTATTTTTTGCGCTACAAATGAAAAAAGACCAAACATTTTTTTTTCTTAATTTCTGTTATAAAATTTTGCAAATAAGTCTTTTTTCTTCATAAATTTTGACAAAAGTTATTCTTCTACATTTCTTTGGTAAAAATATTAGCATAGGCGTACCATGAAGGGGTGCAGGAGTTGCTACTGCAACCCCGTATTTAGCTCCAGGGGGCCCATGGCTCCCTGCTCTCATTGAAAAATCCAGCATGTACAACCACAAAAACCTGGAAACAGAATCCAGGTCCGATCCGCCTTGTGTCTCCTAGGGCCCCAGCTGAGCTCTGTAATCCAGTCCAGAGCTTATAATTTGCCTTCTCCCCAGACCTCAGACCACATCCTTCCCCCCTCTCATTGGCTGGAGGAGAGACGTCTGAGTTCCGGCTCAGGATTAGCAGCCCGGGACAGGAGCTTCCAAGGTAAGAGACATGCTGCTGTGCAGGAGAGTTCTCTCATATGGGAACAGATTATAACAGGCACACTGGCACAGCATCTTGTCTTCCAGCACAGGCACAAAACAGACTCACAGACAGTAAGAAAAGTTTTGTAATATAAACAATCCCAACACCTCCTGGGTGGGCCCTCCTCCCACCAACCTGAAATGGGGACTGATGTTGAGAGGTACTCTGATGTGATGCAGGGGGAC
>BLSH010142156.1:603412-624769 GCA_018402905.1 Glandirana rugosa | reverse complement strand
AACGACATCGCCCCCTTTTTTTAAGGAAGGACTAGGGGGCTCTCCGTTAGCCTAAAAGGGACCTAGTTGAAATGGATATTCCGGAGTATGTGTGCCTGCAAAGATTTTTTTATTTGTTTTGCAGCCCGGGCTGCAGTTCCTTTTTTTCAGCCGCATGCCCACCGCGTTCTGAGGCTGTAACGTTTTGACGTTTTTTGACGCCTACGCCACAATATGCCAACAAACGCCACCTATTATTATACCGGCGTTTTCCGGCGTTTTTTGACACCGATGCTTTTAGGTTGAAAAATAGCAGAGGGATGATTTTTTAAAAAAAACGCCTATTGACGTCGACGCTCACTAACGCTCAAAAACGCTGATGCATAACGCCGAAAAACGCCGACTTTTTTTCCTTGACGTCGGGCCCGACGTTTTGTTTATTTTTTTAGAAACGTCCGTGTGTATGAGGCCTTATAGGTAAAGTTGATCCAGGGAAAATCCGATTGCCTCTCGGGGGATCAGGAAGGAATTTTTTTCCCCCGCTACAGCAAATTGGATCACGCTTTGCTGAGGTTTTTTCCCTTCCTCTGGATCAACTGTGGGTGAAGGATGGTGTATATGGGATTGCATGATTATATATATATATTTATTTTCCGAGTACAGTTTAGGCACAATAAATGTTTCAAACGTTCCATATGCAGCGCTTACTCCCATAGGAGCCGCTGGAGTTTTGCCCAGGTTCTTTCACAGTGGATTGCCCTGCAGTCAGACACTAGATCTCAGCCATACTTCTCAATAACCAGTCTAGGGCTGTTGTTTTTATTTTTGGAGAACGTGGATAAGGTTGAGTGAATCGAGTGGAATACTCCAAATACAGAACTATGTACAGGTTGAGGACAGTGATCTCTTTTCTGAAAAGCTGAACCAGAGGTCCTTGCACATAGCAAAGCGTGTTCTCCTAGTGTAATAGAAGCAGTAAGGGAAGGTTCACACTTGAGCGGCGCGACGTGGCGCGACTTGCCAGGGCGAAGCAAGTCGCCCCGCTCGAGGCGATCTCAATGCGGCTTGTGAGGAGACTTCTATCATAGAAGTCAATGTAAGCCGCGCTGAGATCGCCCTGAAAATAGTACAGGAACTATTTTTCTAAGTCAGAGCGAAGTGATTCGCTCCTATTAGAACGGTTCCATTGCACAGCATTGAGGCGACTTGTCATGCGACTCAAGTCACCTGACAAGTCGCCTAGATGTGAACGGGCCACGAAGTCGCGCCGCTCAAGTGTGAACCGGCCCTTAAAGCACACAAGCTTCTTTCTTTAGAACAGTCAGACCAGGGTCCCTTCACACAGAATTAGATAGACTAAGCTCTTCAGGACACCAGGCAATGTCCCCTTTAGCAAACACACAGCTGACCTTCTAGCACAAGAGGGGTGGCAGCAGCCAAAAAGTCTCTAGGATCTTTCAGCAGTCTGGACTCACAGAATGTCCAGGGACAGTTGGTTGCCTCCTTCCAAGCTACACCTTTCTCCTGTGATACCAGACTAGATCTTCAGCAGACAGCCCCTTAGTCAGCTCTCTGTAGCTTCAACATCCAGACCCTCAGGTCACCCACCTGAGGCCTCATGAATAGCAAGCATGTGGCAGCATTGCCCTAGAGCACAGCAAGCCCTCCAGGCTGGACTGATCCTCTCCAGGAAAATGCCCAGGAGCCCGGTGCCTCAGAGAATTATACAGACTTCCAGCAGCCTTCAGGGCCATGCTCCCTGGGATTAGGGTTACCACATCATCCCTTTAATCCAGGACACATATGAATTGCACAGGGTCTGAGGCTAATTTAATGCAGATAAGGCACCAAGTGAGTTTAATTACCACCTTAATCAGCCACAGAACAACCTGTGTAATTAATATGTGTCCTGGATTAAAGGGATGATGTGGCAACCCTACCTGGGATTGGCCAGGGCTGTATAAATATCCATATGGCCATCTGCATAACTGCACACCTAAGTTCCAGAGAATTCTCAGAAATATTTGGAAAGCAGAGAGACCTATCAGAATGGCAGCAGCTGAGAACACTGAGCAGACCTAATTAATTAGCTGCACTGGCTACAGTCAGCAAAACTAAATTTACCTAACAGAATTATTACAGCCACAATGATTTCAATGAGGAGAGCTAAATTTACCTATCAAAACCACCCAGCTTAACTGCACACAGTGAGCCAACACTAAATCTATCTAATCCTAGCACCTATCTAGATGGGCACTACACATATAACAAGACAAATCTTTACTTTGAGGTCAGGTCCACTTTAATGCATTGTGCATCCTCTGTTTCCAGTTAATGTTTGTTCCAATGGCTGTTACCCCCATGACTGCTCTGATGTGTGGGCTCAAGATCTAAAGAAAGATGGAGTTTATCTCATCTACCCCAGCGGAATCAAAACCCCCATACCTGTGTACTGTGATATGACTGGAAAAGATGGACCCTGGACAGTGAGTACTCACTAACGCAACTAAGATCCTAACCGTTATCATCCTCTCAACTATTTTGAAAATAATTGACTTTGTTGGACTTCTGTGAAGGTTCTCATTCCTCCAGGTCACAATATAGCTAGCAGTGGTTATTCATGTTCAACTAGTGCACTAGATGTAAGAAAGACCATGGAGACTTCATTCACCTGCTATGGTGTTGCCCGAAACTACACCAGTACTGGGCGTGAGTAGTACAGCAGGTTAACATGGTCTTTCAGGTGACCCTTCCGATGGACCCAAGGGCCTGTCTCTTGGGTGTATTGGAGAAATACGATTGGGAGACCAATGTTAGAGAAGCTATACTTAGGCTTTTGTTTCAAGTACGCAAATTGATTATGCTGCATTGGAAGGATGAGGATCCGCCTACGGAGAGGGAATGGGTTACAAGGGTAGGGGACCAGCTCCGGCTGGAAAAGTTGGTGTACCAACATAGAGGGCATGGGCACAAAAGCTATGGACACCGTGGCTAGGTGTACCAGGGCTCGCCCCAGTGGATATGGTCATGGACAGACTGTTGCGACTCAATATGGGTTAATATGCACTGTCTGAGTTGCAACTCGGGCTATACTGTAAAAAGGGCAATAACCCAAGTAGGGTATCTACTACGGAAGGCTTGACATTTAGGTTCTGGCATATCTAGCGGTATGAGTTCATGGACGTACTTACCTAAAGTTTGCTAATGCAACTGTGCTCATGTGGTACTATGTAATTGCAGGATCTGGGCTTTTACGTAATGTGGAGCTCCTGGCTGCTGTATGATTTTCTCTGCAAATTTTCAACAAAAACACTTGGATAAAACATTTTATTTGGGTGCAGTGTTTCATGTCTGAGTAATCGTCACTCAAAGTGTGACAGCGCTGAAAGCTGAAAATTGGCCGGTACTGGAAGGGGGTGAAAGTGTCTGGATTTTAAGTGGTTAAATGAGCCTCACATAAAAGTAATAACCCAGGAGCAATTCTAATCCTTCCAAGTCTATCTGAAACTAAACAAAAAAAGTTTTTACCTAGATAAACACTTTCACTAACATTAAGATGTAAATTGTGTTGTTGCAGGTCTTTCAGAAGAGGTTTGATGGAAAGGTGGACTTCTATCGAGGTTGGACAGACTATAAAGCTGGGTTTGGAAGAGCGGATGGAGAGTATTGGTTGGGTAAATACTTTTTAGGTTGCTTTTTAGGTTGCTTAAAGCGGTTGTATATCCCATTTCCTCATTTTAACCTACAGGTAAGCCTATAATAAGGCTTACCTATAGGTAAAATTAATATCTCCTAAATCTACATGGTTTAGGAGATATTCACCCTGTGTGCAGTCGCTGACATCAGTGGCGCAGGTCTGTTGGATCGTGTCGGAGCTTCCCGGAATGGAGGACATTGCGGCTCCGGCCACTCACATCGCTAAAGCCCGTGAACCCGAAAGAAATGCCAAAGGGAACATGTCAGCTCCCTCAGCGGTGACTGGGCGTGCTGTGGAGTTTCGTTTTAAGGTAAGTATTTCATAATGTGCTAGTATGCGATGCATACTAGCTCATTATGCTATTGCCTTGTTTTTTTGTTTTTTTTCAGCGATTTACTACCGCTTTAATGTTCTTGTATAACAGTCCATAAAGCATCTGACTAAAGACACATTTTAGATGGACGGTTCATTTTAAACAGTGACTTTAGGCAATAAAAACATTCAACTTCAAAATCATGAATTTCTGTTGAATTTCTGTTGCCCTTTTCTTCCCCTCCCCCACCCCTTCTGACACCAGGGGGTCTGTTTACACAGACGCCAAAGATAATTCTAAAATGTTTGTTTCCTATGATCGTCAGTTCCATCTCTTAGCCATAATGTGGTATTTTCCTGAGTTAGGTAATTCAGGAAATTACCACATTAAGGCCACTAGATGGTGCTGACCATTATAGGAAATAAACATGTTGGGTACATTGCAGGAATTATTCGCAAAAGCTGAATAAAGTGTTAATTAAGTGCTGTCAGACTACTGAGCTGAACGAAAAGTTAAAAGTTGCTGGACGACTGACCATAACATCTATATGAGCTTGTTGGACACTCCATTCAAAAACAGTGGACTAGTAAACCCATGCATTTGACAGTTTAAAAACCAGTTACATTTCCGGCACGTGCCGGAAATGTAACACTCCCATTGGTTGTACTCTAAACCAAACTGTCAAACCATCCAATGGCTGGTGTCATAGCTGATCACATGTGCAGCATCATGGCAGTTGTAGATTAAACAGAGGCCAAGATGGCAGCTTCCTTGGCTGAAAATGATAGGAGGGTTTACTACCACTTTAATATGGAGTTACTATCCTCCCCTTTTTTCCCTTCCCTTTTATCTACCTCCAGCCTTTAGGGAAGGCTTCCAATGAGACGTTGGAGTATTTGTGGGAATTTGTGCTCATCTGTGAGTTCAGGTACTGATGTGCAGATTTGGCTCACCATTGGCACACCAATTCTTCTCAAAGGCCTTCAGCAGGGTTGAGGGAAAAGCTTTGTGGAGGCCTCCATGCCAATCTGGTCAAATGATGTCTTTATAGAGCTTAGCTGGCTTTATGTAGGAGGGCACAGTCATCCGGGAACAAAAAGGGCCTTCAGTAAACTTGTGTTAGGATTTACTGCAATGTCTTTATAAGCTGTAAAATTAATAATACTCTTCACTGGACACACCTGAACTCCATTATTGGGAGGGTTGTCCTCATGCTTTTGACCATGTAGTCATGCAACTCCAGGCCAATAAATAAAATCCCTGGACATGTTGGCTGTGTCACCTCATGTATTTTCAGACCACAATTCTCAGGGTAACGGCTTGTGGTTTTTCCACTTCAGGTCTGCAGAACATTTACCTCCTAACCCTGAAGAATTTCTATCGTCTTAGGATTGATCTGGAGGATTGGAACAATGTGGCTAGTCATGTAACCTATGACAACTTCTCCCTCTCCCGCCTGGCCATCAATCCAGAGGAAGATGGCTACAAACTGCTCATCCAGGGGTTTACAGAGGGAGATCCAGCCAGACCTATTGGTACGTAAAATACTTTTACTATGTTCACTTTGTACAATGCTATTGTCTCCTCAATTCACACGGGGCTCAACCAATATTGGGATACATTTCTAACAGAACACTGCCTACATTAGGGTTGCCACACCATCCCTTTAATCCAGGACACATATGGATTATACCGGTTGTTCTGAGGCTAATCTAATGCAGATGAGGCACCAAGTGAGTTTAATTATCACCTTAATCAGCCACAGAACCTGTGTTATTCATATGTGTCCTGGATTAAAGGGATGATGTGGCAACCTTAGCCTACATGGAGTAGACATCTGTATTGTACTGTAGATATCACCAGTTATATGTAGCGCCCCCATAGTATAGGTGCATTTTCTAGCAGGGTTTTTGGCTAGGAGAGGTAAATTTAGTCAGGCTTGACTGTAATGTGCAGGCCTGAATGTTGTGATCTGAGTTGGGAGGAGAGGCTCCGGGAGGACTGAGTGGACTTAACAGATGAGGTCACCAGAACCTCCCATTTCTTTCTAGAAACCTGGGGAAGGTTTTCTGGTCGGAGAACTGGGAGATGGGTGGAGCCATCTGGAGTATTCTGGAGAGCCCTACAGAAAGAAATCCAACCAGAACTATTGGTACGGAAAATACTTTTATTATGTTAAATATGTACATTGTTACTGTTTGCTCAGGTCACACAGGGCTCAACCAATATTGGGATACATTTCTACCAGAACACTGCCTGCATAGAGTAGACATCTGCATTGTACTGTAGATATCACCATTTATAGAACACAAACGACTTCTAATAGGGCAGGGAGCTCTATGTTTTATTGCATAGACTTCAGCTTAAAAGCACTCTTTAGTTTTGGATGAAGTATGGAAGACTGTTTTACTTTTATCTTATTGGCTACTTAGCAGTAAAGTGAAAAAGCAAAAATACCCTGTAGTAAATTATTATGCATTTACTAAACAAGAATGTTGCATATACAAACTACTTACAGTTGTAGGAAAAACAATACAGGACACAGAATGTCACAAACACGAAGATGGGCCAACAAATTAACATTGCCATTACTATGTATGCAGTCAGCGTACACTAAACATCACTTAGCTTCTGTTATAGCTGGTCCACAATGCCCTCCTTGAACAGGACTCTGGGCCTTAGGCATTTCAATGGAATTAGTATGTTGATCTGGTTCGCTTGTAGTGTACATTTAGTATCATTCCCAGGTGAAGCCCCTCTTGTTACTGAGAAATTTTGTCAGCCCACATGGGCGCAACCCTTTCTACCTCCATCATCTTCTTACATCAGTTTCTTTGAGGGAAAAATTTCCAAACTCCAAACCCTAGATGGCATTTTAGTATCATACATGTCATGGGCCAAATACGTCAAAAGTTCAAGCTATTATTTATCCCTATAGAGAGAGGTTGGGTTCATTGTTTAACCAAAGCTCCTCTTATAATTTTTTTATTTAAAGATGTGACACAGAAACAATTATAGAGACAACTTCACTCTACATATAGATAACAGCAAGATCAATAAACACAACCAAGTAAAGCAATTACATGTAAATGAGAGGAGCTCTGCAATCTGGCTGCATTGGTGGAAACATGTTTAAAAAATGGAACCCTCCACTGTCGGGAGGATATTCCCCACCACTAACTGAAGCCTAATACTAGTTAAGTATATGCTTCTGTGCACACAATTTTTTATTTTTAGTTCCGGAGAGGAAATGGAGAAAGAAAAGATGAAAGAAGGAAGGAAGAAAGAAAGAAAGGGAGAGAGAGAGAAAGGAAAAAAAAAAGGGGGGGGTGGGGCGTCACACCCAGGGAGCCAAGATCAATAGCACTAAGCGAGCAATGGAGATCCCCATTGAGGAGTCTTAACTTGTGTATTGGAAGAATTCATGGAATTCATCAGAGGAGCGGAAAAAGTCCCAATGAACCCACCTGGACTTATGTTCCTCCGACCTGTCCTGTAAGGCAGAGGTCAGATCTTCCATTTGTTTAATGTCCTTCAGCCTTGCGAGCCACTGGGTCACCGTTGGTGCGGGCTGTTGCTTCTATAGAGGTGGGATGCAAGCTCATGCCGCATTAAAGAGATGTTTGAGGAGGGATTTATGGTAACGTTTCCTTGATAAAGAGGTAAGGTTGAGTAGGACCGCAGCTGGGTTATCTCGTAGGGAGATATCTGTTTATGTATTAGCTTAAGCACCGGTTGCCAAGAAGTTTGGAGCACAGGGCAATCCCAGAAAATATGTAAGAGGGTGCCTGAGTGTAGGCGACAGCGCCAACACTGATCAGTTTGTTGGGGGAATCATTTAGCCAAGACAGAAGGGGTTCTATACCAAGGCATCACTATTTTATATGTGGTCTCCTGATATTTGCTACAAAAAGAAGATTTCAATGCGAAAAAAAGCATGCCTTCTTTTTGGAGTTCGGTGAAGGTGACTTGCAAATCGCTCTCCCATTTTGCTAAGAATGGGGGGTCATCCATAGCGTGAAGATCTAGCAGACATTTGTAAGAGGTTGAAAAGGACCTTCGGATTGGTCCCTAGCTCAGGCAAAGTTCCTCGAAAGAGTGAAGCTTTCGAGAAAAAAGGGTTGGTTTGGGCAATGAGCCAAAAAAGTGCGTTAGTTGATTAATCCTCCAGTGATCTAATTTGAGATCAGCCCATCCAGACAGCAAGTTCTCTGTAGTAACCCAACTGGAGGAACCTAGGAGCGAAGAGAATCAGGAGTCCATGTGGGGCTTGCGAGAGAAAAAAATGGGTCATTGAGGCCAGGTATAAAATCTGGGTGACCAACAAGCAGCGTCAATGGGGATGGAAAACTTTGTAGTGAGGTCAGACGGAAAAAACAATTTATTTCCGCAAGAGTGGGGCCAATCAGCAGATGGGTATTCAAGTGGGTCACAGAGGTCTTCCCGGCCCAAGGCAAGCCAGCGAGTGGCGCATGGGCAGCCTCCTGTTCTAGCACTACCCAGAGTTTCAGGTCCCTGTGTCGGCACCAGCCCACAACCCTGATAATATGTACTGCGGTGTAAAGGGCTGGGTCTGGGAACCCAAGGCCGCCCTTAATCTTTGGTCACAATAGTAATGCTCTGTTGAGATGTGTGTGTTTCCCAACCCAGATAAATCTGATGAATATTGAACGTACTGCATGGAAGTAGGACTGGGGTATTTTAACAGCCAGTGTCTGTAGTAAGTACAGAAGCCTGGGCATTGCATTCATTTTGAGTAGGTTACAACGGCCAAACCAAGTAGGGGCCAGAGAGTCCCTCTTTTTAAGATCCGGAGTGAGCATTGATAGAAGAGGCTGGTGGTTAAGCGGAATAATGTCGTGCAGGTTTGCTGGAATGTTTGTGCCCAGGTATTGAATTGAGCGGGTAGCCCATTTGAATGGAAAAAAGGGGCGTAAATTTTAAATGGTGGAATCCGATAAGGAAACGTTTAGGGCTTCCGACTTTTGCAGATTAACTTTAAAATTAGACAAGGTACCATAGCGCTTCAGCTCCTGTAACAGGGATGGTAACGAGACAAGGGGCTCAGTAATGTAGAATAAGAGGTCGTCGGCATAGGCCGCCACTTTGTGTTGGTGTTGGCCAGATTGGATGCCTCTAATGGACTGATTACTTCTGGTCAAAGCTCCTCTTAACCACTTGACCTCAAGAAGATTTTATCTCCTTCATGGCCAGGACATTGTTTGCTATCTAGTACTATGCTAACTGGCAATTGCACGGTTATGCAACACTGTACGAGAATGAAATGTATATAAGTTTTTTCACACAAATACAGCTTTCTTTTTCTGGTATTTGATCACCACTGGGTTTTTTAAAATATTTTTCATTATATAAATAAAAAAAAGAGTTAAAGAAAATTACTGTTATGGAACATATTCAATAAATTTAGGCCAAAATATATTCTGCTACATGCCTTTGGTAAAAAAAATAATGATTTAATTGATCAAGTGCTCACTGACCCCCTATAAGGCTCCATGCACACTGTATCTGAAAAACGACCGTTTTTGGTAGTTTGGGCATTTTTTTTAACAGCCCAAAAATGCCACTTTATGTTATCCTATGTGTCCATGCACACATGGACGTTAACCACTTCAGCCTGGGAAGAATTTCACACTTTAGGACCAGAGCACTTTTTGCGATTCGCTTTAAGTGTCAATTGCGCGGTCGTGCGACGTTGTACCCAAACTAAATTTGCGTCCTTTTTTTCCCACAAATAGAGCTTTCTTTTGGTGGTATTTGATCACCGCTGCATCATTTCTGATTGCTGTTATAAACAAAAGAAGAGCGACAATTTTGCAAAAAAAAAACTAATTTCTTACTTTTTGCTAAAATACAAATCCAAAAAAAATATAAAAAAACATTTTTTTCAACGGTTTTGGCTGATTTATATTCTTCCTCATATCTGTGATAAAAAAAAATCGCAATCGGCGTTTATTGATTGATTTGCGCAAAAGTTGCCGCGTTTACGAATGATGAGAATTGATTTCTGGGGTTTTTATTTATTTTTTATTTTTTACTAGTAATGGCGGCGATCTGATATTTTTAGCGGTACTGCGATATTGCAGCGGACATGTCGGACCATATTGACACTTTTTTGGGACCATTGGCATTTATATAGCGATCAGTGCTATAAAAATGCATTGTTTACTGTGTAAATGCCATTGGCAGTGAAAGGGTTAATCTGGGGGGTGCTCTAAGGGTTAACTGTGTTCCCTGGGCGTGTTCTAACTGTATTAGTGTTTGACTGGCATGGGAAGGGGAGTGATCATGGCTTCCATATAGAGGAAGGCTGTGATCACAGCCCTTCCCCCTCTAACAGAACGGAGATCCGTGTTTACATGCACGGATCTCCGTTCTTTCACTGCGGGGGGGGGCATCGCGGGTAGGTGTCTGCCCTACCCGCTCCCTGCCCCCCCCGGACACAGTGAGCGCGCGGGCGCACCTCCGGCGGCGCACGCGCGCTCACAGTGCACGATCTGGCAGCCTATGACGGCGATTTGCCTAATAGAGCCATCTTGTCGCCGTCAACCTGCGGTTGGCGGTCGGCAAGTGGTTAATTGTCGTTTATCAGCAAGGCCTTTTTGGGCTGTTATCTGAACGCCCTGAATTGGCGTTCAAAAGTCGTTCATTTGACCACAAAAAAAACGTGAAATGCCGCTAAACGCTCATAAACGCCGGTGTTTTTTTCAGTCAATGGAAGCTAATGAAGAAAAAAAAAACGCCCAAGAATGCAGACGCTGATAAACGCCGATAAACGATTGTAAAACGCTTCTTACAAAATGTTGCAAAAGAACGTTTTCTAAGCAGCGTCTCCTTCCCGACGCCGTGAGAGCCCAGATAGCGTCCAGTGTGCATTTTTTTCTGCCTGAAACCTCCATGTTAGCCAATGTGTTCATGCACACTATGGCTTTTTCAGGAGTTTACAGGCATATGCTCTTACAGGCAGAAAAAAAAGCCCACCAAACCTGAGTTTTCGAGTGGACCTTTTAAGCAGAAAAGACGCCGAAGTAACATGTGAACAAGCGTAAAAGAGCATGAAAAAGCTCAAAGAAGCCCAAAGAAGCTCAAAACCACACAAAAAAAAAAATAGAGGGGAGAGTTTGTGAAAAAAACACTTATGCTTAAAGGAGCTCAAAGAAGCTCAATTAAAACATGCAAAAGAGCCCAAAAAAGTGCATGCTTTGTCAAGCTGAAATAAACACTGAAATTCCTGTAAGGCCTCATGTGTACTGCAGCTCAAAGCAGTTCAAAGAAGCGGCTCCTACAGGCTTTTGAGCTCTTTTGAGTTCTTATTTTTTTCTGCCTAGAAACTCGCCTCATGTTAGCCAATGTGTCCATGCACACTAGGGCTCTTTCAGGCATATGCTCCTACAGGCAGAAAAAAACTCGCTCGGGCATGTAAAGAAAATCAAACCGCTAGACATAGTGTGATACCGTCTCGGTTTATTCAAAATGCCCCCACTCAATAATGCACTCACAAAATACTCATTAAAAACTTGCATACGAATGTACAATGCTGCGTTATTTCACCGTCTCCACGGAAGGTCCGAACTCCAACTTCTTTCACAAGCTGGGAGCGTCATTTCCTGCCGGTGACACGCACGCGTCACTTCCGGTTGCTGATGGGTCACGCTCTGACGCGTTTCGTCATCATGTCTTCGGCTGAGGGCGTCGCAGAGGTTCGGACCTTCCGTGGAGACGGTGAAGTAACGCAACATTGTACATTCGTATGCAAGTTTTTAATGAGTATTTTGTAAGTGCAATATTGAGTGGGAAGCATTTTGAATAAACCGAGACGGTACCACACTATGTCTAGCAATTTGTTTTTCTTTACATGCCCGAGCGTGACTGAACACTATATGCAATCAGGAGGAGAATGATTTGGTGTAATTTAAAGGCGCAAGTTTACCGTTATTCGGTAAGTGCGGGTCCTGTGGGAGTGGCTCACGTGGTGCAGTTTGGAGGTTTATGGTGCACGAATATTACCGAAAACTGTGATCACTTCTATCCTATTTCTTTCCCACTCATCCCTCAGGGTGTTCTGTCTTTATTGGATGTCTGTCGCAATCAGCTGTCGCATTGAAAAAGGGTAAAGAAGCGCTGCTGCGGATACCAGTTTCTACTATAAGAGACAATGTGCTGTTATTGTATCTGCTTTGATTTATACACACTGTAGGTTGGTATAGTAGAGTATAGTGATCTGGAAAGGCATCACATCTTTATGCACTTTGATTGGCAATTTATGCTTTAAAAGCTTTGAGGGATATTGTAGTATATATTTTATTTAGTATTTCACACTTATAGTTTTATGTTAGTACTAGGGTTGCCACCCAACTGGGATTCACCCGGACAGTCCGGGTTTTGAATCATGTGTCCGGGTTTCAGGTGGCCATTATTCAGACCGGGCTGTGGCTCGCCAAGTAACCAAGATAGTCACACACAAATCTGTTGCCGTCCGGGAGCTGTGGGTGACTGTCTGGGGGCAGGTTCAGCATCATTGGGGGGGCAGGGTAATGATGTCAGCAAGAGCAATTTGGCCTCACCCACTGTTCACTGTGGTTTTGGCGCAAGGTTTATTCCATATACGTTTTGTTCCCTTAAATACATGTTTTTTAAATGTTGTGTCTTTTCGTGCAGGAAATTCAATGAGCCCTCACAATGGCATGAATTTTTCCACGTATGATAACGACCGAGATACAGCTACCTCCAACTGTGCAACGATATATCATGGAGGATTCTGGTACAGCAATTGCCACAGTGCCAACCTAAATGGGAAATATCAGAATGGTGCCACCACGGAGCGTGGAACAGGTGTGGTCTGGTTCACTGCTAAAGGACTATACTATTCCTACAAGAAGACGGTCATGAAAATAGGACCATCTGTGCCGGCAGCCTGAAGCCATTCCATCCATGCAAAGGTTTCAGAGCATGCTGCTTGTGTCCTCATTAAAAAAACAGTTTAATTTCACCAAAGCAATCTGGTTTATTGTAGCAGTAATAAGAAAAAAAAGCTCTTGCATGACTTTTATTAATGTTTATTGGCACACAACTCCACCACTTGGAGCTTACACGTGTGCGATGAATTTCTCCCCACCCCCATGTGGCAGGGCACAATCACCAAGCACCAAAGCTGTCTCACTAGAGCAGTGGGGGTCAGCTTACAAGATATGGGGGCCTCAACTGTGGCCCCTGACATCACCAAATGGCACATCATTTTTAGTGAATGTTTTACTAAACAAAAACTGCAAAATAAGTGTAGCCAATGGCCCCCTTAGGGGTGGCTGGTAGATGTGGTTCACCTGTCACTCTGCCCACAATCACACATTCCCTTTCAGGCCGGTACTTTGTTTTTTTTTTGTTGTTTATTAGGGGAGTAAACTTGGATGGGGTAGGGGTCACTGTGGGATGCCCAAAAGATCAAGAAACAGGACCATCTATATACAGCTGTATATACACTCCGTCCTCCAGCACTGACACTTGCTGACCGTTACACTCCTTACACTTCCTCCTGCACAACACTTGCTTCTCTCCGGTGAGACCCAAGAGGAAATGTATTAGGTCTCCAACATCTTCCTCCAGCCTAAGTAGTACATGGGGAGGCCTGTGTTTTGGCTGGCATCTCAGAACCGCCCATTACAGGCAAGGGTCTCTGTCCTCAAAGTGTAGCTAAGTACATTTGTGCTAGCTAGCGTTGGATGGACTACTGCTCTCAGTCCATCTTCCTTCAGGCCACCTCAGCCCTCCTGGCTGCTCCGGCCTACAACACTGTCCAGTGACACCGCTTCCCTGACTGGCCTTTGTGACTTTCCCAGACTGTCCACTGTATCTTCCCAGCCTGCTCCAGCCTCCTTCTTCTAGCTCCCAGGTTGTGCCACTCACTGACACTAAGCGCTTTTCCTGTAGCCTCTCTGTTGCTCTCCTGCTCCTAGGTCAGAACTCCTCTGTGGGTTTTAAGAAGAATTCCTTCCAGACCCCGAGCCTCCAGGCCCAAGGTCACCCCCCCCCCAGACTGGCGGTTTTCTCAGGGCCTCTGCAACCTCTGATACATCTTCAGCTCTTCCACCCGACATTCTCCTCCCCCAGCAGGCAGACCGCAGTATTTAAGGAGGCCTGCCCCCTGCCAATCTAGGTTGGGGATTGGTCAGGGCTCCTTAACATACTTCAGAAAGTCCCACCTCCTCTCCCATTCCCTTTTCCAGCACCTTCTGGAAACAAAGGGGAGGGGTTACCATGGGGTGTTCCTTCCTGCAGTCTCCCACTCTCCTTGGGCCACTCCCCTGCCCAAATCAAAACTGGAAATCAGGCCTGACTAAATGTGCCTACTCTAACACTAAGCATCTATCTACAATGGGAGTGCTACATATGCTATTGGAATATTGAAGACTTATGCGTGTGGGTGGCACCCTTGCCAACTACTCCAAGCTGTAGGCCCACAGCTGTTCTTGGGCTACGCCAGGTACTGGGTGGGGTCCCTCGCCCTCCACATGGGGTACCCTTCTGTGTGTGCACGTGCTCACCAATGCCCGGGACAGGCAGAGGCCATGTTCAGGTGAGATCAACCTTAAGGCCGCCCCTAGCTAAGAGATGAGCTGCGCACTATGTGTAGCAGTAAAATATACAGAGTTCCTCTGTGAAGCACTACGTCCCATGTCACCACACACCTTGACTATAACTGGTGTCAGGGCTGCTGTTAGAACCCACAAGGCTCCATACAGCCAATGTGACAGCCCCCCCTCCCCCAGATAAACACAGTTTACTATGCTTCAGTTATGAATGGACACAGTGAGTTATCAGTACCAATCGCTTGTCGTGTTCATTCAGGAAAGGAAGGGGATAGTAAATATGGCACATTTGCCAGACCCTTCCATCCTGAAGGATCCTATTGTGTGCTTGCAGCTGCCAGCCGGTAGGAGAGGAGGGAAGCCTGAAGCACTGCAGGGGTGGGGTCACACAGGGGAGTATGGGCAGCAGTAGGAAACATATGGTGCACAGGGAGGGTGATCAGTGCACCGGGGGGCAATTACTGGAATCGATCCCCTGTATGTTTCTCTCTACAGCAGCTAAAAAGCTGGTGGGAGGGCGTGGAGAAGAAGCCAGCTGTCAACTGCTGCAGAGAGAGCCATGCAGTAGATTGGTACCAGTAATTGCCCCTCCCCCTCTCGTGCACTGATCACCTTTCCTGCCCACATTTGATTCATCCTGCTGCCTGGGCCTCCCTACTGGCCTGGGCCCTATACAGAAGGTGCTGGTGGCACCCCCTTATCCACAGCCCTGACTGTTGCATTTAGGAACCTGCAGGCTCTCCACCTGTCCAGTGTACTTCTGCTACCTCATTCCCAGTGACAGAATGCACTTCAATAACTTTTTACTCTTTCCGTACCATGCGGCCAGTCTGGGGGTCTCTGTAACGTGGGTTCGGTCCAAATTGCTACAGGAAACCAACAGCTGGGGGAGGGAGCTGGATCACAACCGGAGAAACCTCTGTCCTGTCCACGGTTCAGGACAGGCTGCTGAAACACTTTACACCAGTCCTTGGTTACCCAAAGCAACTCCCTACTTCCTTCACTCCTGGAGTTAACCCTTTGTACCAATCTTTCTTCATACCCCAATGTGCTTTACTGACCCAAGTTCTTTTATTTGCCATTAATCTTCTTGCATGCCTTTTTAGTAACTTCAGACCAGGCTCAGGAAATAGTTAATGAACGTTACTAAACTTTCCTAGTGCAAATACATAGTGTGAACATCACACTCCAATGCATCCTGTCATTAACTCACTATGCCAGTATGTGGCTGCCCAGGCATACCTTACAATGTGAGATTCCATAACTGGGGAAAGTCCATGATATGGTGATTCTCCGCTAAGCCAGTGTCTTTGGGTGGACTGCAGGACCAACGGTCCCCTTCTGCTGCATGATGTTACAGCATCCTCCAAAGTTCAGAACCCAAGGGAGAGAGCAAGTCCTTGGTACCTGGCCTAACAGGGCAGGTAGGCGGGGTCCAAAAAGACCACAAACAGCACCAAAATAATTATACCCTTTGTCCTGCCTGGGCTAGCCACTATCTAACTGACTAATGTAGGCAACCTGCCTACATGCTACAGAAGATGCTTAAACTGGAGACTGCTAGAGATCTACATCTCTATAAATCAATGCTTCCATGTGTTTTGCTCCCACAGCCCCTTAGAATTGCCAAATGACTGCATGTAGCCCCTGGGCTGCCAGTTTGACAGTAGGGTGTTAGGTGAGGGCATCATCTGCTACTCATAACAAAAAGTACCCAGTATTTTTATTTCTTCTTGGCTGCTTGGAGCCCATAGCAGGGGGCAATTGGTCCTCAATGGTCTCCTGCCAACCTGTAATGGCACAGTGCCACGTTTAGGTTAGTGGATTTCCTGCAGCACATACCTGCCTACACACTATATAAAGTCATATTTTAATTTAATTCAAGTAAAAAACAAAAAGACCAACTAATACAAGCCCAACTTGTAGGAAGGGCCTAACCTGTGTACCCAAGAATTGAGTAAACACGCAACGATACTTAAACTTTTCACAGAAATAAGGCAACTTACCGCCATGACACCACATATGTTGCAGGCCATACACTTTGTCAGGCAGAAGAGGGGACTGTTTATCCCCAAGGCCATTTCCAATAGTAATATCTCAGAAACACACAGACCACTGAATAACAGAGGAGCCCTTCCCGATACTGGTTGGTCACACTGAGATCTTCAAATGTCCCTGCAGATATCTGGCTGCCAGTGGGATCTGTTCCAGGAGGCTGGCAGAGGGGACATCCTGAAAGGGAAAACCTACTTTTCTGTCCTTGACAGGTGCCTCTCCCTAATACTATTCCTACTCTCTCCATACAACAGGGCTATGTCCTTATCTCTCTCCCGCACTGCAAGCACACAAAATTATGCAGAACCACTTATATATATAGTATTCTGTGTCAAGATGGCTGCCCAAATCTCGTGGGATTTTGGCATCCAATTGAATGAGTTATGCCATCCTCCCCAAGATGGCTGCCTGGAGCCCATAGCAGGGGACAATTAGTCCCAAATGGTCTCCTGCCAACCTGAAGTAAGGGCACAGTGTCACCTTCAGGCTGGTTGATATACTGCAGCCCACAACTGCCTACAAACTTTATACAAGCCACTTTTATTTCAATTCAAGCTTCAAATTCGTTTTTTTTCTTCAGTTCTGCCAGCTAAGTTACCCAAAAGTATCATCAGTGCCACAAGCCAGCTGAGAGCTGCAATCAGTCTTGCAATGGGAGTGACTGATCTTTGAAGGGTGGAAGGTGGACCTATAAAGAATAACTAATGTCAATCTAATCATAAAACTCCCATATAAGATTTAACATGTTAATGGCAATTTTAGAATTCAGTTTTTAATATTTTTTTAAACCTATACATTTCATAAAATAATCCCTGCTGAATCTGCCTTGAAGGACCTTGTTCAGCACTTCCTGGTATGCAGTGACAATACTGTGACCTTTTCTCCCAATTGTACTTCTGCAAAGTCCACATGTCCCACAGGTTTCCAGTGGAGATTACAAGTGGCTGTTTTAACACACATGATGTAGACATGGTCCATTGTTGTCACCAAGGCTTTTTTTCAGCCTGAATGTGGTGGAATGGAGTTCCACCACCTCCAGCACTGGCCCCTTCCATCACCACTCACTAGTGTCACTTCCAAACACATGACAAACTGCATAGAAAATGAGCACTTTGCCATGCGTTTCAGAAATGCGCTGCAAATGTGCATTGTGTTTCTGTTGTCTGGCTCACCAAGTGTGGCAAACGCACCAAAAACTGCAGTAACCCACGTGTGCCACTCCAAAAAAAAGTTCTGGAGCTTCTCTGGGGCGATTGTTGCCCACAGGGCAGTCCATTCAAGTGAATGGGCTGCCCTATGCATGACGAGTGAAAACTCTCCAAAACAAATGCATGCAGGAATGTGAGTCTTCCTATGTGGAGATGGAACGAGGCCTGACAGCTGAGTGTCTCTGTCCACTCCCTGTTATGTACATAGTGCCCCCATAGTATAGGTGCTAGCAGGGTTTGCTAGGTGAGGTAGAATTTAGTCAGGCCTGAGTGTTTTGATTTGGGCCAGGAGGAGAGGCTCAGGGAGGATTGAGTGGACTTGACAGATGAGATCACCAGAACCTCTCACTTCTTTCTAGAAACCTGGGGAAGGTTTCTGGTCAGAGAGCTGGGAGATAGGTGGAGCCATCTGTAGTGTTCTGGGGAGCCCTGGCCAATCCCCATACAGGATTGGCAGGGGGCAGTCCATACTCTGAGTCAGCCCAATCTGGGAGGAGAAGTGACGGGTGGTAGTCTGAGGATATAGCAGAGTCGCTGTGGAGGCCTCTACCCGGGAGGTCGTCCCCATCTGGGGGGGTGACCTTGAGGCCTGGAGGTTCGGGTGCAGCCAGGAGTGGTGGTGATTCCTGGAGTCGCACCAGGGAACAGCGGAGGTGCTACACAGTAGATCCTTTGACAATTCTTTTGCTTTCCCCATGACTCAGAATCCAGAAACGTCAGTGCAGCACTGGATGTAAGATGTAAGGGTCTGTCAGGAGTCCAGAAACTCATTGACCTTTTATACACACACACTAATTACAAGCAAACACATCACAGGTGAGGTTGGTTACCATTAATAGCCATTCAAACCCCTTTGTGTCAACTTGTGTGCATGTTATCAGGCCACAATCACCAGGGTATGTAAACTTTTGATCAGCGTCATTTGGGTAACTTCTGTTGTCCTTATGATTTAAAAAGAGTAAACACAGTTGATTGCTAATAAATGGCTTCAGCCAAACACTAACTATGAGTGAAAGAAATGTTTTTGTGTTATCATTCATATTCTCTAAAAAATGGCCAAGAAATCAAAAAAATCTGCCAGGGTATGTAAACTTATAAGCAAAACTGTATGAATTGGGGCTGAGGACACTGCCATGGAGGGGCAGGGTTAGAGGGTAAGGGGGCTGAGTGAGGACACTGCTGTGAATTGGGGCTGAGGACCAGTGGGCACCGGTGCTCAATATTTGGGGGGGGGGGCAAACTAACATCCAGTGCCCTGCATGGAGTTTAGGGGCCAGGTACATGGATTGGGGGGTGGCGCCCCTGCCTCCCATATTGATAGGCCGCCACCGCTGAGGACTGCTGTGAATTGGGGCTGAGGACACTGCTTTGGAGGGGGGGGACACTACTATGGAGGGGGGGGGTGAGGACACTGCTATGAAGGGCGGGGGTTGTGAGGACACTGCTGTGAAGAAGGGGTGAAGGGGGCTGAGGACACTGCTATGAAGGGGGGGGGGATGGTGAAGGGGGCTGAGGACATTGCTATGAATTGAGGTTGAGGACTTCTATGAAGGGGGGGGGGTAAGGACACTGCTATGAATTGGGTCTATGAAGGCGGGTGAGAAGAGCAGAGGACACTGTTATGAAGAAGGGCTAAGGACACCTCTATGAAGTGTGGGGAGAGGGTGGTGTGAGGACACTGCAATGAAGAGAACTGAGGACACTGCTATGAAGGGGGTCTTAGGACACTTCTATTAAGTGTGGGGGGGGGTGAGGACACCTATGAAGAGGTGAAGATAGCTGAGGACACTGCTTTAGCATCCTCCTAGAGAGGCTGCTAGATATTTTAGGTAAATTTAGTTCTTTTCGGCTCCTCTGTAAACAGTGGAGCAGTTTGTGATTGCTTTGGGCTGTTCTAGGCTTCACTAGCTTTCTGGAGAATTCTAGAATGTAGTGGGCTGGGAGAGGCAAATCCACAGCCCGAATATTTACCGTATTTCCCGGCGTATAAGACGACTTTTTCCCCCTGAAAAACATGCCTCCAAGTGGGGGGGTCGTCTTATACGCCGGGGGCGCTCCGCTCTATACCACCGCTGCGGAGGTATAGAGCCGCATTTGCCGCTGCTCCGTCTTTAGTGCCGGCTCCCGCGCCGGCGGAGTGATATGCAGCTGCACTCCGCCCTCTCTCTCCTCTCCCCACTTTCATTCATCGGCGCCAGTGGAGAGAGAGGTAAGACTGTTCTAGTTGAATACCGGTATTTCAGGAGGAGCAGACAGGGACATGGTGGCACTGGCAAAAAAAGCATTATATGTATTTAATTTAAGCATTATATATATATCTACACAAAATGCTTTAATTAAATACATATATTGCTTTTTTTTTATGTGCCAGTGCCACCATGTTTTAAAATTGCTCTCACACGTGTTAAAATAACACTTTGATGTCTGATCTGATTTGCTCACAAAGCGTTATTTTAATGTTTGAGAAAATGTCATTTAACCAGTTCCAGACCGTGCACCGTTGTCTGAAGGTGTGGGGAAGAGGGGGTAGTCTTGTACGGCGAGTATATAACAAACTCTATATTTTGAGTGGAAATGTTGGGGGGTCGTCTTATACGCCCAGTCGTCTTATATGCCGGCAAATACGGTATGTGGTTTCAGCCAATCCCTGGGGAAGGATGCCCAGTAGGTAGCTGGGGAGTGCACACATAGTCTGGGGCCTGAGGCAGCCCTGTTCTTGTCCAGGAGGAGAAGTTCCAAACCTAAAGTGCTTCTGCCTTTCTGAACAGCCCAGCTAGTTCTACATGTGCTTATTGAGGTCCCAGCCATACTAGAGCTGGGGGGGGGCTGTTCTGCTGAAACTTACCTGAACTTATTAAGGGATTTCACTGAGGATCTGGTCTAGATAGCTCACAGGAGAACTGTCTGGCTGATATTGGAATGCAAATATCCCGGCATGTTGTGAGTACAGACTTGAAGGATCCTAGTGAATTTGGGCTGCTACTATCCCTTGTGCATCAGTACCAAAGCTTACTTAAATTGAGACAGTTCTTATGGTGTCCCAGTGCTGCTCATTCCCATAGTTTTTACTGGAAGGACTGTACTAAGAAACTTTGACAAAATGACAATTGTCCTCTTGTTAATGTACTGTGTTATTGGAGTATCCCACAGCTCCCTGCACCCTATCCAAATTCAACTTACAATAAAGCATCAAAAGTATACCCCTAGACTGTTCATTCAGTCAGAAGAGTACAGTTGCTGTGTGCCTGGCTACCACGGCACTAGTTTGGAAAAAGAACCTGGGGCAAAACGGCACGCCCTTTTGGGGTGAGTACTACACTGCTATGAAGGGGCATTGAGGATATTGCTATGATGGGGAGGGGGCATTGGGACACTGCTATAAAGAGGGGGTAAAGAGAGCTGAGGAAACTGCCATGAAGGGGGGCTGAGGACACTACTTTGATGGGGGGCTAAGAGAGTGGTTGCACTGATGTGAAGGGGGTACTGTGATATAAGGGGGGGGGG
>BLSH010142156.1:587729-599661 GCA_018402905.1 Glandirana rugosa | reverse complement strand
TTTTGAAAGAGTGCGTAAGGGGGAAAAGGGTGCCATTCAGGGGAAGGGAGAAGGTTTGTAGTGGGTAGTGGGGGAGGACGTGCCGTAAAGAATTAATTGATACTGTAGTAACCACAACATCAAGGGCACCTACCCTGACAGTCACGCTAGCCCGGACGCCCACCCGCACACTCTGATGCGGAGACCAGGGGCCCGAGGCCCGGCAAACACACCACTCCGGGAGCTGAGGGGGCGGGTAACCATGGCCTGCAAAGCAACACAAAGGAAACCTCAAGGAATGAAATTGAGTGAATGGGGTTCCACCACCATAGTGGATTGGAATAGAAGTGCTGGAAAAAGACCCGTGACAAGGGAAGGAAAGACCGTGCAGGAGGGGGTGATGGGTGATGTTTGGAAGAGGGAAGGGGACTTACCGTGGGAAAAGGGGGAATGCGTGAGAAAGTTTTTGCTGTCCCGGGAAGTGAGGAAAAACTGAAAATGAGGAGAGGCTCCTTGGTGCAGACGTAGGACCGCCCCCAACGTCACGTGGGCGTCCCAGGCCAAAGGAAATGGCACCACCACCCGGGCAGCCATAGGCTGCCCTGCAGGGTGATAGCCAATCCCCTCAATGGACGCCCGATGGAATCACACCTGCCGGGGTGCGGCGTCAAGCAGACGCCGCCGACCCGGCCGTGGAGCGTGACGTCGATGCGTGGTCGGAGGCACCGCCTCCCCCGCCATGCGAGCGAACAGGCTGAGGAGGAGGGGGGCTCCAAGCACGCATCGCAGCTCCCAGAAGTGGCAGGGACACCAGGACACCGGGACCTCCGATGTGCCTCAGAGCGAGGGGGTGCCACACCAAGGCCCACGAGTGCCAAGGGGGAACCTGGCTGTGGGTATATAGAGATTATGGATGAAAAAAGGGAATGGTGTTATAATAGTTTTAAAATTGATAAATTAAATATTATATATTAACATACCCCTTTAAAACCTGATTAGCTCAATGAGTGTATTAGACTCATGTATGCATGATTTGCATGATCACAGGGGGGTATAAATTAATAAAACGTCAGCCTCCATCCCTGTTGCAGATTGCAATTGAGAAACCATGATCCACATGGATGGGACTTTAAATGAGGTCTGAATCCCGTACGGAACAGCACCTCCATCCCTATTTGCCTATAAAAGGAAAGGAGATTGGGACTTTGAATGAGGCTAGACGGTGAAAGTTGCATTGAACCAAAGACCACTTTAATACAACATTCAAAGCGATACATATTCAATAACATTGCACATAAGTAGTTATGACAGGTACAAATAATTTTTGAGTAGTTACAATGAACAATAGAAACAATGTAGTCATCATTTGAGGGGCTCTACGCGTTTCGTGACCCGTGTCACTCGTCAGGAGCCAAAAAGACATATATCAAGTTGTATCTGTAGGAGCAAAAATCAGAGCATCAGAGTGTGCGGGTGGGCGTCCGGGCTAGCGTGACTGTCAGGGTAGGTGCCCTTGATGTTGTGGTTACTACAGTATCAATTAATTTTTTACGGTTGACCATATATTTTTATAGTTATACAATTTTTGCTCCTACAGATACAACTTGATATATGTCTTTTTGGCTCCTGACGAGTGACACGGGTCACGAAACGCGTGATGGTTCGGGAGAACGGTGTCCCCAAACTAGGTGACCCCCTCCTATAGACTCCAATGTTAAAGACTGCCAAAGTCTTTGTTGTAAGGGCCCCATGAGACACTGGGGCCCCTTATAACAGTACTGGCTGTACCCCTCTGATGGCGGCCCTGGTTATGCACTAGGTCTGAGCTCTGGCTGCTAGCACACATTTTATATACAGTTAGGTCCATATATATTTGGACACAGGGCACAATTTTCATACTTTTGGCTCTGTATGCCACCAGAATGAAATTAAAACAAAGCAATCCAAATGAATTTGAAGAGCAGACTTTCAGCTTTTATTCAATGGGTTGAACATAAATATCAAGTACGCATTTTAGGAACTGCAACCATTTCTATACACAGTCCCCCCATTTTCAGGGCTGAGAGGTAATTGGTCAAATTAATAAAACCATAAATAAAATGTTAATTTTTAATATTTTCTTGAAAACCCTTGGCTATTCTCAAGAGCTGTAATTCCTAAACCCTTCCTCCAATTTGGATGTACATACCCTCAAATGAAACCTGAGAGTGTCCACTTTTTAGCCCATATCCATTATACTTATAGCTTGATTATGTTTTGACAAAAAGCTCCAAATACTGTATATATTGACCTAACTGCTGTGTGTATATACTGTATATATATATACACAATATGAGTCTGTATGCCACAGAAGGACTTTAGTCGGGACACCACACCTTGAGAAAATGCTTCCTTACTCTGGATACATGACTTCCCTGTTACATCTGTGTCCTGTTAATTTTAATCTCCTGACCAACGCCAATTCCGAATGCCAATTAGCCCACAGATGTTCCATTAGCACCAAATTGCAGGAGACGTTTGGGGTTCATTTAATAAAGGCAAATCCACTGTGCACTTCAATTGCACTGTAAGTGCACTTGGAAGTGCAGTCGCTGTAGATCTGAGGGGAAAATCTTAAATGTGGGGAAGCTCTGCTGATTTCTATGATCCAATCATGTGCAAGCAAGAATGCTGTTTTTTATTTTCCTTGCATGTCCCCCTCAGATCTGCAGTGACTGCACTTCCAAGTGCACTTGTAGTGCACAGTGGATTTGCCTTTAAAAAATAAACCCCCCGATACCAACGTTTTTTTACCCAAGGTATCGATTACCCGACCGAAGAGAAGCTTCCTCTTTATACACTCGTATCACGTCACTACTTTCGGCTTGGTCGTACAATCACTTAGTGCACGTCAGTATGCGAGACACAACAGCCAACATACGATTTTGGACGTCCGGTTGTACGACCGTTGCACCGTGTGTACAAGGCTTTAGTGACAGATGGCCTTCACCATAGCTTCTGGTGGTGGAGATGAGCCAAGAACACTATTGGTCAAGGTTTTCATTGCTAAGGTGTCACCAGGTTGCAGCCATCAGGACTGCTCCACCAAGGAGGTAGCTGGAAGCAGTGGTGTAGATGAGTTGGGTCACAAGGACGATTGCCCTTGGTGCAAAATTCTTAGGGGTGCAAAGCTCTACACAGTTTTTCAACATGTTGGGGTTCGTTATCATCACGGGTTTGGAGGCAAGCAGTCTACATCCACTGGCTATGTTAGCCTTGCCTACAAGGACCAACTTTGAATCTCCCTCTCCTGGTCCTCTGAAGCCAGAAAGACCATATCCATGGCTTGCTAGCCATTGTCCTTGTACTTTGGCAAAGCCAGCACCACTTGTGTGCCACTAACCCAAGTTCTTCTGCATCATTGGCATTGGCAACACTCTATAATTCCTGGAGCACGAGAGATCGAAAAGCTGCAAAAGCTGAGTTAGCCGTCATCACCGGTCCCCAGAAACAGGCTCATGTCCCATATGCCCAAGTCAAGCCTACCTGTATCTGCAGCAATAACCCCTCACAGCAAGTGTTGTTTCTGTATTGTTCTTGATTTGTAAAGCAGAAGCTGGCTGCTTACTGAAATTGTTCTTCCCGGTGATGGCTCTGTAGTGTAATATTGCGTAGTGGTCCTTTGTTACCTCTCAGAAGTTTCATCTTCTATTGGAGTTGCAATAGATCGAAAATTGTTATAGGGATGTCCTCTTTAGATAGATTGTACACAGTAAGACGTTCAATACTGCAATGGAGCGAAGGACTCAGGCGTGCTCACAATCCACAAGTTAGGGAGTACAATGCTTGCCTTTTCCCAGACGTGGCAATGATACACCACTGGCTGGAACAGAAAAGCTACGGTGTCGAGACTGTAGTTGCTTTTAAGTCTATTGTTTGAATAGTATGTAACGCTGCCCCCTTGAGGGTCACATGAAAAATCAATCCCCCCCCCCGGCTTCCCTGACTCTGAGGGTTCTCTGCCACCACTGACACTCTGGGTTCACTCATGGTGAGGTTCCCCTTTATTGATGGGACACAGTAAGAAGTCACATAGCTTGAGAAAATCAATGATATTTACTCAAGTATTTTTGGATTAAGGGGAACTCTGATTTTAACAAAGTCACAAAGACAACTTATGCAATTCTTATACTTTAAAGTTCAACACCAGCTCACCAACATGTATATATGTATGTGCTGTGCATGAGAGTGGGATATAGGAGAGCAGGGGAATGACTCCTGATCATCAAACCACTCTCTACTATCCACTCCCCTGGCAGCCACCAAAAGAAATGAAAAAAAAATGCAAAAACAAGAGTTGGATAATCTATAAACAGACCTAGACTAGAAAACTGCAAATAAGGTATACCAATATGCAATAGATACCAGTACTTCAACCTGCTCTATTATAGAGAGTATGAATTATATTTGGCTTGTTAAATGTGGATGGCCTATAGCAGGAGAGGAAACAGCCCAAAGCTATGGAAACTCAAATGTTTCTTGGTGAAAAGTTCCAATGATCTTCAGCCGGCTCTGTAGTTTAAGTGGTAAATCTCAACTGCAGCTGCAGAACCATAAACAGGTTTACTAGGAGCACACTGTATGAATAACAAACACTATTGCTGTAGTAACACAGGGGAAGCTTCACAGTGATCACTGACCTTATTGTGGAACTATGAGTAACAGCAATCCAACAAAGGGGCACGATTGCTTGTGTTCAAACTTCCCTCCTGTGTGCAGGGATCTAGGCTCTGACTAGGGTGAAACTGTTTAATCAGGTAATGTCTACACAGTGTTGCAGCAATGGGCGTCCGCCTGTTCACCCCACAGGATCAACAGATGAAGAAGACTAGTACACTGCTGTGGATGAAGATGATGATAAGGATGGAGCTGAAGTTGATGTCCTCTCCAGCTCTCTGGCTTCCACCGCCTCTCTCCACGGTTCTCCCGGATCGCTCGTCCAACTGTCTGCAGGAATCAATGTACAGGCTCCGCTGGCACAGAGCAGATCTTTCTAGTTGCTCGCTGTAGAGCTGCAAATTATTGAACTGCTAGACTGGTGTGAGTAGGACGCGATCCCCCCACCATTCACACAGGGTCCTGCTTGATCAATTGCTGCCGTCCAGAGAGAGAGAGCGCTAGGCCCAGCCCTCTGCTTAAATAATCTCTCCCATGGGGCACCTCTTCTCCCAAGAGCCTTAACCTGCTGCACAGATGGATGGGAAATGTAGTTCTACTGCAGGACAGCTAGAGGGTGCGTCCTCAACAGCAAACTACAACCCCACAGTGCCCTTCTCTGGCTATTTGTTTAGAGTCACAGAATAGTTCACAGGCACTAGGGGAAACAGCTGCATTATAACTGAAAGCAGGAACATAACTATGGCTAGGAGTATGAAACCTGGCTCCTGGCTACAAGTATAAATCCCTCACTACCGATCCTCTTTTACAACACTTTTCACCTTCTTATGAGTAGCAAACTTAATGTCAGACTCCTGTTTCTTCACTGACTTAATTAACTGACTGGTACACACTCCACTGCAAATACAGATATAGCAGTGTGATACACTAAATGTGAAAAGTGTAATTGTATTTGATTAATAAAAATGAAAATATCTTCCCCTTCTTTATGAGAAGACATATGGCTAGCAACCGTCTGCATTTAAACTGGAAATATACTTACCTTGGCTCCAGTGATGTGGCATCCAGGAGCTCCACACTAGCTGCTGACATCTTTAAGCTGCCAGCTTCCCGGTCTCGATTGCCAGCTGCGTTCATTGGCTGGGCAGGGATGACGTCACATTCAGGAATGCACGAGAGTTCCGTCAGCTTTGGCATTCTCAAATTTGTACAGTGAGTTGTGCATAAGCAGCTCACTGTACAGGGGCTAATAGGCAGGTAGGTAACTAAAAATAGGTAGGTAACTAAAAATCCTGCCTGTTTGCCCATTTTTATATTTTACGTAAAGTTCTACTTTTTTTTTTTTTAAATCAAAAGTCAAATTTATTTGAAACAAAAGCTGCAGGTCATACAAATAAAAAGAGAGAATGAGAGTGAAGTACAATCGATACAAGCAATGTTTCGTGTAGTAGTACATGACACATCCCTCGGCATTATACAGTGTTTGATTTCTCTGTCCAGACCCCTAGTCACCAGAGCAAGTGTCAGCCCTGGTCAACCATCTATCCCACACCTTATTGTACTTTAAAGGGCATCCTCTGTGTTCATAGATAAGTTTTTTGTATGGAAGGACTATATTTATCTCCCTGACCCAGTCACTCATCTCTGGGGGAGCCTGTTGCATCCAAACCTTAGCAATAGTTTTCCGGGCGATTAAATAGCGTCTCCCGTAGGAATGTGGCAGTAAACTTATCTGTATCGACATCTGGTAATAAACCGAGTAGGCAAAGCTTAGGATCTAAAGTTGCTGGGGAGCCCATTTCATCATGTAAAAAGCGAGATATTTGTAGCCAGAAGGGTTGAACCCGGGGGCACATCCAGAGCATATGATAAATTGTACCGATTTCAAGATTACACCGGGGGCAGTTTGGGTTCTTATCTGGTTGGAACCTAGTCAGTCTTGGGGGGGTTAGTAATGATCTGTGTAATATATACAGTTGTGTTAATCGGTCTGGGAGCTTTGGAGATGTGAGAGCGACCCCGGCCATTATGTCCTCCCATTCCTCATCCTCCAACCTCCCCAGGGAGCAGGGAGAAGTCTGATTTTAAGTCCTGAAAGGTTTTAGGACCTGTTGGGGTTAAGACCTGGTGTAGATAGAGGATTCCCCAGTCTATCCAAATTTTTGGGTCTGGGATAGTAAGTAACTCCGGTAAGTCTCTATTAAACCAGAGAGGTGTATGCGAGTGGTGAGTTGGACATCTCGTGAGTTTAGCAGTCCGATTCCAGACGTACTGGCTATGGGAGACCATGTCTGCCATGGGCCCCGCCCCAGGGGAACGTGTCATGTGTCTAATGGACTCCTGTAGGGGAGTGTATGCTGGGTGATTCAGCCTCCGGGAGACCAACGCTTGGTATCTGTCCAAATCTGTCTTTGAAAGATGAAATATGTGTGAGGATTGAGCAGCCAAATAATACGCTCGGAAGTCAGGAAGGGCGCAGCCGCCCATATTGGTGGGATTCTTGAGGACCTGCCAGGAGAGTTTATGCCTGGACGGACCCCAGACGAATGGAATAAGAATGGCATCAATGGTTTTAAAGAATTTGGAGAGTACCGGGAGAGGTGCATGCCAGAGCATGTAGAGAATCTTGGGCAATATGATCATCTTAATAAGGTTTATGCGGCCGGATATCCCTATCGGGAGTCTGGCCCAGACCTGGGTTTTTGCCTTGATAAGGTCAAATAAGGGTTCAAGGTTGAGATTATTATAATCTGAAAGGGATCTCGTGACCAGTACCCCTAAATATTTAATAGTTGAGACTCGACGCAGTGGGAAGGCGGTAGTATGACATGAGGGGGGGAAATGATCGAGTGGTAATATAAGAGACTTGTCCCAATTTATCTTTAAACCAGAGTGGGCTCCCATGGTTTCAATAGCGGTTAGGGCTTCCCCCAGGGAACCCTGTGAGTCCGCTAGGTATAGGACCATGTCGTCCGCATATAATCCTATCTTCTCTTCAAAGTTTCCAACCGACAGGCCTTTGATGTTACTATTATTTCTCAGCACCAAGGCTAAGGGCTCCACGGCTAATGCATACAACATTGGGGAGAGGGGACATCCTTGCCGAGTTCCCCGGCCTAGCGGGAAGCTATCTGAGTGCCATCCGTTAACAAGTACCCGGGCTCTAGGGGACTGGTACATTAGCTGAACCCATTTAATGAAGTTGGGGCCAAACCCAAAATGACGCAGACAAGCCCACAGGAATCCCCACTCCACGGAGTCGAACGCCTTAGCGGCGTCTAAAGCCACTATCGTCCTAGTGCCAACATTGTCATGTGTGGCCTGGATGTTTTGGAAAAGACGCCTAATGTTCATTGCAGTATTTTTACCTGGCATGAAGCCGGTTTGGTTGTTATGTATCAGGGACAAAATCACTTTATTCAGGCGAAGAGCAAGCACTTTGGCCAAGATCTTCACGTCCACCTGAAGGAGGGAGATAGGTCGATATGACTCCGAGGAGTGGGGGTCTTTCCCCGGTTTAGGGATCACAACAATCCTAGCCTCCTGCATCGAGTCCGGCAAGGACCCAGAGTCAAATATATGTTTGTACAGTTTAGTTAGATTGTCCACCAATACCTCCGCATAGGTGGAGTAAAATTCAACGGGTAACCCATCTGTGCCCGGGGCCTTAGACCTGGCCATCAGCGAGATGGCCTCTGAGATATCATCTGAAGTAATAGGGGCCTCAAGTAACTTAACCTCTGTCTCCGAGAGTTGTGGGAGAAGTATGTTTCTAAGGTATTCCTCTGTTTGTTGAAGGGTAGTAGAGCATCGGGAGGTGTACAAGTCAGCATAGAATTTGCGGAATTCTTCCGCAACTTGCTTGGGGGCGCTAATATGGTCTCCGTTGGGACCATTCACAGTTACAACTACTGGGGGGGAGGTGTCTAAATGGGCAAGGTATGCCAGCAGTTTCCCAGCTCTCTCACCATGCTCAAAGATCCGTTGTTTAGTGAAGAATAAATGTTGTTTGGCCTTTGCTAACTGAAGGTGTGTGACTAGCCTAGTATGTGTCCTCAGAGCCTCGCAGTTTTGGGGAGAGGGATCTTGCGTAAAAGTGGTTTCGAGCTGCTGGAGATGATCTGCCGCCTGTTGTAGGACAAGCTTGGAGTTAGATTTGTGGCGGTTGATGTGAGTGGATAGCACCATTCGGGCATGAAGCTTGAAAGCTTCCCAGGTCGCCCCCGGTGAGGAGGATGCTAGGTTAGTGTGTAAAAAGAATTGGAATTCCTTGATTATATTAGATTGGTCCTCAATCGTCGTTAGCCAGAATGGGTTTAGTTTCCACTGTGGCACAGGCCGGTCCCTGGATAGCTGTAAGGTTATCCAGTATGGGGCATGGTCAGAAAGGTGTCTGGGTGCGAATCCCGGGTCCCGCAGGTCAGGGAGGAGGGTCGAGGACAAGAATATCAGGTCGATTCTGGACATTGTTTTGTGAGTAGTGGAAAAACAAGAGTATTTTCTAGTGGTGGGTCTGAGGTGCCTCCATGAGTCCGTCATGGCGAACTCCGACATTAATCGGCTAAATCTGGTGGGGGTTTCAGACAACTCCCTAGACGTCCCCACCCCCATCCTGTCCAGGACCGGGACCGGGGCCATATTGCAATCCCCCATCCACACAACCGGGACAGCCGGGTGATGGGTGATAAATGCCAAGCCCTCCTTCACGACCACCGAGCTATACGGGGGGGGATATAGCAGGCCAGTATCAGAATGGGAGAACCCCACAAAGTGGCATGTATAAAAACATATTGGCCTAGAGGATCCGTCCACACCACATGTGGCTCAAAGAGCACGTTTCGGCCAATAAGCAGGGAGACACCCCTAGAATATTGTGAATAAGTGGAGTGGAAAACCCATCCCACCCATGATTTTTTAAGAGCCTGTTGCATATGTCCCGTTACATGCATTTCAACTAGGGCAATAACATCAGCTTTTTGGGATTTAAGGGAAGTCAAGACTGCAGAGCGTTTGACCTTGTCTCTAATGCCCCTAACGTTCCATGTCAAGAATTTGGGCATACCCATGTCATCCGGGGATAGAGGTACGTATGGTGCGGAGATGTACTGTACGGACGGGTCCTCCAGGTCCACCCAGCCCACACATCAATACCGAAACAATATTATCACACACATCCACACGAGTAAATAAAAGGTACAGTACATTTCCCAAATTATGTTGTATTCCTTGCAGCTGTATAACATCAGACATCTTAATAGTAAGAGGACGAACACGTCCATAACTCCCCCCCACCCAGCCTAACATCACCCCAACACGATGTAAGCATATATCCCTTAACCTTTGTGAAAGTAACAGTCTTCCAGCATGTGTCCATTTCTGGAGGTGCAAAGCTTAAATTTAGCTCCGCTGTGGCCCTGTGGGACCTAACTAGGTCGCTGGTAAAGGCCACCGGCGGAGCATAAAAGTAGGGGTGACGCGTGTGCCATTGCGCAAAGAGATAAAAAGGAGGAACATGAAGTCCAAAAAAAAAAAAAAACAAATGAACAAAAACAACAAAAACTGTAACAGTGTGTCCTGGTGGTGGGGGCGAATCATCACTGAAAGCGGTGCTCCTTCCGTGTATTCTTACCATTATGGGAGATGCACGGGGCCTCCGAGCGAAGTGCTCCGCACCGTCCGAGTCAGCACCGACAGGATATCAGGGTACCCAGCGGGCAGGGAGTAGAGGAATTCCTATTGCTAACCAGCGTTCCAGTCCCGCCGGGGCAGTAGAAGATAAACCATCCAGAGTCCAAACCAGGGTTAGTGGGCCATGTGTCAGTGTGACATCCCCCCGCTAGGTACAGTCATGGAGTGGGGAAAAGGGGGGAGTACACAGCGGGAGGAGGAGAGTAGAAGGAGGCTTCAATAGGGGGGGAAGAGGGGGAAAGAAAAACTCCAAAAGAGGGGAAAGGATTGAGTCAGATCCAAAGGGTTGTAGCAAAAACGTTTTTTGATTACTCACAGCATCTTGAAATTAAGGTAGTGGGGTCACAGTACATTCAGGCATGTCCCGGTCTGCGGTCCATCCAGTCCATAACGGATTCTGGGGTTTCAAAGAAGTGGGCCTTACCATCATCCTCTACCCGCAGGCGTGCCGGGTATAACATGGAGTATTTGAGATGTAGTCCCTGGAGCCTCCGTTTAGCCTCGTGAAATTGAGCCCGCAGTCGCTGTACCTCGCCGGAGAAATCCGGGAATGCTGCGATATGGACGTTAATGTAGGGGATGTTTCCCTTCTCTCTTGTTAGGCGGAGGACCGCATCTCTGTCCCTAAAGTTGAGAAATTTAGCAATGAAGGTTCAAGAGGGTGCCCCCTGCGGCGGTGGTTTGGCCGGGATGCGGTGGGCCCTCTCGACAACGAACATCACCGAAAAGGCCTCTCTGCCGAATGTAGTGATTAGGAGCTGCTCCAGGAACCCAGTCGGGTTCTTACCCTCCGCCGATTCTGGGAGACCGACAAAGCGGACGTTGCATCTGCGTAGTCTGTTCTCGATGTCGCCCTGCTTGTTCGTGAGCTGTTGTATGCGGCGTTGCATCTCTTCTGTGTCTCGGCGAAGGGGCTGTAGCATGTCTTCCGCAGTGCTGATTCGGGTCTCCACTTCGGTGACTCTGTCCCGCAGTGTGGATAGATCTTGGCGGAGGAGAGAGATGTCTATCTTGACCTCCTCTATTTTCGTGGTCAGGGTCCCCTGGCACTGTGCGATGGCGTCGAGCACCCTGAGCTCCGACGCCGTGGGTTCCGAGCCGGAAGTGGAGGGCTCGGCGCCATTTTCCACTGGCGCGTCTTTATCTGATAGTTTATATTTTGCGAGTTTGGCGGCCGATTCTTTCGCAGTTTTTGGGGGTGACATGTTCCCCGTGAGTTCTGCGTCTTCTGGAACGGTTTTGGTGCAAGAATCTTGCGGTGTTGTGGCAGGATTATGTGGTCAGGATACAGTGAGGCCCGGAGCTCTCACGCCACACGTCCGCTCACATCGCTCTCCAGGCCACGCCCCGGTTTTGGCAAGGTCTTCTGCGTCTTGAGTGCCCCTTGTACAGTGGGGGTTTTTGACGCTTTCTTAGCCGGCGGTTTGAGCGTTTTATATTTGATAGTCTATTTCTGCGCGGTCACCTTTTACCGCGGCTCGGGAGGTGAAGGCCGAGCCTTGGGTGCCGCAGCCTCGAGTCCCACGAGCTGCGGTAGCGTGTCACGGTCCCCTGGGACTGGTGCTTTTATCTCCTCCAGTTCTATCTGTAGAGAGAGGAGGCGGTTCTA
>BLSH010142156.1:570368-587719 GCA_018402905.1 Glandirana rugosa | reverse complement strand
AAAGACAAGGAACTGTAAAGACCTTCCTCAGACCCATAACAGAACTTGTTTTACTCTTGCCTTTCGGAGACTGAACTCACTTGCCTGAGTCTGCTGGATTCAGCTTTTTGCTACAAGAAGAATGTGCCTTGAACTTTAAGTGTCACTTCTTAATACCTTATTGCAGTTTTATTGTTGCATATGCATGCATGTTTGTTTTTTGTCTTTCAGGTTTTCAAGACAACTGCAAATTGCACAATGTTTATTTGCATTGCATAACTACCGTTATGATATATATAGTGGTATTTACAATACCAGACGGGGAGTGTTCTGTTACATGATTTGCATGTAACATAAATATGCAGCTATAGTAATGTTTTTATAGTTGGTTATTACAATGCCATCTTGTGGTTCTTTTGGATATTACACCTTTCTATTGTATTTTCTAAGTGTGTACCTCCCATGCTCTGTGAGCTAACTTCCTCTTCCTAGTTCACTCTACTTGTAACTTCCTGTTCCTGGTGCACTCTGCTATACTACTTCCTCTTTCTGTGTCCTCTCTCTCATGAGGTAAAGAATATGGCCACACGCTAGAAGGCCTCACTCAATCTACTCGCATCCTAGGACACATTACTATGTTTTGACCTGCAGTTACCATCTTTCGACCATCTGTCACATTTGTTGTATGCTGTACCTGCTATTCCAATGAATAAACGCTCATGGAAGAAATCGGTAATTGGTGAGTCACTATCTGATAAGAACTGTCTGCGGTGATCATATCTGCTTATAGAGGCCAGGCATAGAGGTCTCAACAAGGGATAAGTCGCCATTACAACAGTTAGGAGTCAGAATAGTAGGGAAATGTAAGTACTAGTTAGTAAATGGTGGTGGCGGTGACCTCAATTTCATTCCAGGACATTGTATTGTCCCGGAATGAAAATGCCCAGAACCAGGGACAGAGATTGCAGGACAGGGACTGTTACAGCGCCCCTCTAAATTTTGCGCCCGGGGCGGTTTGCCCCCTTCGCACCCCCCACGCTACGCCACTGGTGTGACATCCCCCCGCTAGGTACAGTCATGGAGTGGGGAAAAGGGGGGAGTACACAGCGGGAGGAGGAGAGTAGAAGGAGGCTTCAATAGGGGGGGAAGAGGGGGAAAGAAAAACTCCAAAAGAGGGGAAAGGATTGAGTCAGATCCAAAGGGTTGTAGCAAAAATGTTTTTTTAATACTCACAGCATCTTGAAATGAAGTTAGTGGGGTCACAGTACATTCAGGCATGTCCCGGTCTGCGGTCCATCCAGTCCATAACGGATTCTGGGGTTTCAAAGAAGTGGGCCTTACCATCATCCTCTACCCGCAGGCGAGCCGGGTATAACATGGAGTATTTGAGATGTAGTCCCCGGAGCCTCCGTTTAGCCTCTTGAAATTGAGCCCGCAGTCGCTGTACCTCGCCGGAGAAATCCAGGAATGCTGTGATATGGACGTTAATGTAGGGGATGTTTCCCTTCTCTCTTGTTAGGCGGAGGACCGCATCTCTGTCCCTAAAGTTGAGAAATTTAGCAATGAAGGTTCAAGAGGGTGCCCCCTGCGGCGGTGGTTTGGCCGGGATGCGGTGGGCCCTCTCGACAGCGAACATCACCGAAAAGGCCTCTCTGCCGAATGTAGTGATTAGGAGCTGCTCCAGGAACCCAGCCGGGTTCTTACCCTCCGCCGATTCTGGGAGACCGACAAAGCGGACGTTGCATCTGCGTAGTCTGTTCTCGATGTCGTCCTGCTTGTTCGTGAGCTGTTGTATGCGGCGTTGCATCTCTTCTGTGTCTCGTCGAAGGGGCTGTAGCATGTCTTCCGCAGTGCTGATTCGGGTCTCCACTTCGGTGACTCTGTCCCGCAGTGTGGATAGATCTTGGCGTGGGAGAGAGATGTCTATCTTGACCTCCTCTATTTTCGTGGTCAGGGTCCCCTGGCACTGTGCGATGGCGTCGAGCACCCTGAGCTCCGACGCCGTGGGTTCCGAGCCGGAAGTGGAGGGCTCTGCGCCAATTTCCACTGGTGCGTCTTTATCTGATTTCGCAGTTTTTGGGGGTGACATGTTCCCCGTGAGTTCTGCGTCTTCTGGAACGGTTTTGGTGCAAGAATCTTGCGGTGTTGTGGCAGGATTATGTGGTCAGGATACAGTGAGGCCCGGAGCTCTCACGCCACACGTCCGCTCACATCGCTCTCCAGGCCACGCCCCAAAAGTTCTACTTTTAACTATTAGAATTACTTGCATAATAGTCTCTGCTTCTGGTTTAGGTGAAATATAGCAACAACAGCAGTTCCTGTATATGCAAGGTCCCATGGCTCAGTTCTCTCCCTACTTCCTGGAAACTCCCCTTTATAAAGATATCAAAGTTCTCCAATCTGGGGTTTCTGTCCCAGCTAGCAGGGACAGGAAGTCATGTACATAAATAATCAGATTAAAAAGATCAGCACAGCCACTTACAAATACAGACAGTAGAGGGCAGCAGATCCCTACAAAAGTAACACGCTGGAGCTGAAGGGAGATATGTTTTATACAATGTTCAAATAATAGACTTAAAAGCAACCACATATTTAATACTGGATAAAGAATGTCACCCATGTCTGGGCCTGTGGGCCTATTTTACTAAAACAAATGAAAAAAGTGAGGATAAATCATTATAGTATGCTTGCATTACTTGGTCTGGCTATAGATGATCCCTGACGCCATGAAGCTGATTATGATGTTTGATGCATGCGGTAATGTCCTTGTTTGTGCTCTTTAACCACTTCAGCCCTGGAAGGATTTACCCCCTTCCTAACAAGAGCCCTTTTTGCGATTCGGCACTGCGTTACTTTAACTGACAATTGTACCCAAATGAAATTGACGTCCTTTTTTTCCCACAAATAGAGCTTTCCTTTGGTGGTATTTGATCCCCTCTGCGTCACTTCTGATCACCGCTATAAATAAAAAAAGAGCGACAATTTTGAAAAAAAAAAAAACAATATTGTTTACTTTTTGCTATAATACATGTCCAAAAAAAATATATAAAAAAAATGTATTCATCAGTTTTGACCAATATATATTCTTCTACATATTTACAATCATAATAGTAATAATGATAATAGTATAGTAATAATAACAATAAAAATATAAGTCATAATGGTAATAATAATAATAACAATAGACGTTTCCATACCTAATACAATGTACCAAGGAATTTTATTGGTCGGTCGTAGTGCCTGGCTATCTCCTGGGATGAGACCACACTGGAATTCTTATATTCTATATATATTATGGGATGCCGTGTTGCTGAGTCAGCGGAGGATGTTTTGCACGGCATAATCTCATGGATGTTATGATGTAACATGTCCGGATGCAGAATCTGCATTAGCATAGGGTTTATGTTCTGGTTATGTTTGTTTGGACATTGATGCACATCCTCAAGTTTAACTTCCCTTTCATTTTACTTATGCGGAACAAAACCCGAAGAAACGTTAGTTCAAATCCCTTTTTTACATACCGCGTCTCCATGCCTCCTTCTCTGTTGTGTGCAGAGCAGGGAGAGTGTGCACCACCGGTAGAGGAGTGCTGCCACTTGTAATCACAAAAGTGGGACTTCTGTATTAACAAGTGACAGTAATGAGTGGTGATGGAAAGGGCCATTGCCGGAGATGGAGGAGCTCCATTCCACCACATTCAGGCTGAAAAAAAGCCTTGGTGACCACAATGGACCATGTCTACATCACGTGTGTTAAAACAGCCACTTGTAATCTCCACTGGAAATCTGTGGGACATGCTGACAATACAGAAGCACAATTGGGAGAAAGGGTGACAGCGTTGTCACCGCATAACAGGAAGTGCTGAACAAGGACCTTCATGGCAGGATAAACAGAGATTATTTTATGAAAAATTTGGCTTCAAAAAATTATTAAAAACTGATTTCTAAAATTGCCATTAACATGTTCAATCTTATATGGGAGTTTTAGGATTAGATCGACATTAGTTAGCGTATATTTTATAGGTCCACCTTCCACCTATCGCAGATCAGCCAATCCCACTGTAATACTGATTGAGGCTCTCAGCTTGCTTATGGCACTGATGTCATTTTTGGGTAATTTAGCTGGCAGAACTGAAGAAAAAAATTAATTTGAAGCTTGAATTGAAATAAAAGTGGCTTGTATAAAGTTTGTAGGCAGGTGTGGGCTGCAGTATATCAACCAGTCTGAAGGTGGCACTGTGCCCCTTCTTCAGCTTGGCAGGAGACCATTGAGGACTAATTGTCCCCTGCTATGGATTCCAGGCAACCATCTTGGGGAGAATGGCATATCCCTTTGGAATATGCTTGGCACCTTTGGTACAACATAAATAGTTACTCAATATATCTTTGAGTATGGGAGGGATGCCCATGTGCACAATGGTGGATTTGTGGCCAGCCACCCAAGGCTCAGAACGAGGTGCCCTCTACCATAGGTAGGTGCCAAAGTGAGGTTTTTGTGTAGGTGAGGCTAATTTATTCAGGCCTGACTTTAGTGCATTGTTTTGATTTTTGGTTAGGGGAGTGGCCCAGGGAGGACTGGAGACTGCAGGAAGGAGCACCCCTTGGTTACCCCTCCCCTCTTCTTCATAAAGTTCTGGAAAGGGGGATGGGAAAAGGAGGTGGGTCTCCCTGAGGTAGGTTAAGGAGCCCTGACTAATCCCCAACCTGGATTGGCAGGGGGTAGGCCTCCTTAAATACCTGTGGTCTCCCCAGTGGGGGAAGGAGAGATTGAGTGGAAGTCTGGAGATGGGATAGTGTGGAGTCTGTCACGGCCCAGGGGGAGCTCCCAGTCTGGGGGGGTGACCTTGATCCTGGAGAGCTCGGGTGCGACCGGGAGGAGTGAGATCCTGGATTAAAGGCACAAGGGAGCGGAAAGGACAGCAGGAGAAAACACTATAGGAGAGAGATCTTCAGTGAGGAACTACAAGTGACAGGAGTCGATGAGCAACACACCCTGGGATACTGGAGGAGGCATGCCGGAGCAGGTAGGGGTGAGAGACAGTCTGGGAAGGATGCAGAAGCCAGTGTGTGGCTTTGGTGTTGCTGTGGCAGTGGAGGAGGCTGTTGCATCTGGAAGCGCTGGCAGGGCCTGGAAGAGGATGGGCTGGGAGTTGTAGTCCATTACATTAGCTGGCACATTTGTACTTTGCTACAGTTTTGGGGCCAGCTGCCTCTGCCTGTAATGGGTGGTTCGGAGGTCCTGCTGCAACTATAGCAGGCCTCACCATGTGCTAGCTAGACCGGAACTAAGTGACTGTGCAGGAGTGAGGAACAAGGAGTAGAAAGTGCAGCAAGTGTTAGTGCTGCAGTGAAGAAGGAGAAGTGTATATATGGAGTTGTATATAGAGGTCCCACAAAAATTAAACCAAGAATGGTCTGATCCATGGGCATCCCATGATCAATCCTACCCTATCCAAGTTCAATCCCCTAATAAAAAAACACAAAAACACAAAGTACCAGCCTGATTCTGTGACTTTAGATGAGTGATGGATGTGATTGAGGGCAGTGTGAGCAGGTGAACCACTACTTCCAGCCAGCCCTGCGGGGCCAGGGCTACATTTACTATTTAATGCAGTGAGCCCCAAGACGATGTCACCTTGTGACGAAACGCTTCGGAGGAGGGACATGCTGACGTCACCGCGCTGTTCAGGATCCCGGAAGGATGCATGGTGGATGCTAGCTGACCGGCTTTATATTAATGCGTTTTTTATCTACAAAGTGCAATACTTTTTAACCACTTGCCGACCACCGATCGGCATTTGACGGCGGCAAAGTGGCTCTGTAACGCGAATCGCCGTCATATGACGGCGGCCGCGAGATCGCGCCCAGTGAGCGCGCGCCCGCACGCTCACTGTGTCCGGGGAGGGCCAGGGAGTGGGTGCGGCGGATTCGATCTCCGCCGGCCACCCGCGATGCCCTCCCCCCCCCCCCCGGAGTGAAAGAACGGAGGTCCGTGTAAGTAAACACGGACCTCCATTCTGTGAGAGGGGGAAGGGCTGTGATCACAGCCTTCCTCTACACGGAAGGGGTGATCACTTCCATTCCCCAGCTAGGGCAGCCCCCATACAGTAAGAACATGCCCAGGGAACACAGTTAACCCTTAGAGCGCCCCCTACAGGTTAACCCCTTCACTGCCAATGACATTTACACAGTAATCAGTGCATTTTTATAGCACTGATCGCTGTATAAATGCCAATGGTCCCAAAAAAGTGTCAAAATGGTCCGACATGTCCGCTGAAATATCGCAGTACCGCTAAAAATCGCAGATCGCCGCCATTACTAGTAAAAAATAAAAACCCCAAAAATTAGATCTCATCATCCGTAAACGCGACCACTTTTGCGCAAACCAATCAATAAACCGATTGCGATTTTTTTAATCGCAAATATGAGGAAGAATAAAAATCGGCCAAAACCGATGAAAAAAAATGTTTTTTTATATTTTTTTTTTTGGATTTGTATTTTAGCAAAAAGTAAGAAATTTGGGTTTTTTTGCAAAATTGTCGCTCTTCTTTTGTTTATAGCGACGATCAGAAATGACGCAGCGGTGATCAAATACCACCAAAAGAAAGCTCTGTTTGTGGGGAAAAAAGGACGCAAATTTTGTTTGGGTACAATGTCGCACGACCGCGCAATTGTCAGTTAAAGCGACGCAGTGCCGAATCGCAAAAAAGGGCTCCGGTCCTAAAGTGTGAAATCCTTCCGGGGCTGAAGTGGTTAACTACCTTGCATCCGCGCTATAGCCGAATGACGGCTACAGCGCGGCTCTAAAATGCCGGGAGGACGTCAATAGACTTCCTCCCATTCGGCTTGTGCTGGGCGCGCTCCCGCGGGCGCGAGCGGCGCGTGCACGTGCCGCCGCACACTGCGGGAGCGTGCCCGTGGGTCGGGCGGACCCGATGTCCGCCGGAGACCCGCAATCTCCTTACAGACAGGAGGAACGGGGAACCGCCAAAGTAAACACGGCGGTTCCCCGTTCTGTGAATGGGACATGACAGATCTACTGATCCCTGTCACTGGGATCAGTTAGATCTGTCATGCCCCTGTCAACCCCGCCCCCCCACAGTTAGAACACACCCAGGGAACATAGTTAACCCCTTCACTGCCCCCTGCTGGTTAACCCCTTCACTGCCAATGACATTTACACAGTAATCAGTGGACATTTAAATTTCTGATCGCTGTATAAATGTCATTGGTCCCAAAAAAGTGTCAAAAACGTCTGACATGTCCGCCCCGATATCGCATTACTGATAAAAATCGCAGATCACCGCCATTACCAGTAAAAAAAAAAAAAAATAATAAAAACGCCATAAATCAATGTCCATAGTTTGTAGGCACTATAACTTTTGCGCAACCCAATCAATAAACGCCGATTGCGATTTTTTTTAACCAAAAATATGTAGAAGAATATATATCGGCCAAAACTAATGAATAAATTTGTTTTTTATTTTTTATTTTTGGATATTTATTATAGCAAAAAGTAAAAAAATATTGTTTTTTTTTCAAAATTTTTGCTCTTTTTTTGTTTATAGCGGCGATTAGAAATGACACAGAGGTGATCAAATACCACCAAAAGAAAGCTCTATTTGTGGGAAAAAAAGGACGCCAATTTTATTTGGGTACAACGTCGCACAACCGCGCAATTGTCATTCAAAGAGCGACAGCGCTGAAAACTGAAAATTGGTCCGGGCAGGAGGGGGGTTTAAGTGCCCAGTAAGGAAGTGGTTAAACTAAGAAAAATTTTTAGGTGATCTTACACTATGGTGAGATTCTCTTTTTGGGTTATCCTGGCCAAATGGGACGTTGTATGATCTAACGATTCCATTGGGACCGGATACAAGTGGTGTGATCGTTCTGAAAGTAAAAAGTGCGGCGCTTATTCGGGTATAATATACTTAAAAATATAGCAAGCTATGCTGAATATATGTGGTTTCGATGGGTAAACTCAGTGTAAACCAAACATGCCAATGGGCAAAATTCTAGTTATTCACATCAAAGTGAACCCAACCACTACATAAATGGGTGACAATAAAGGATAGTTCAAACACACATGGAAGGAAATAAACAGAAACAATAATAGTGAGAAAGTCCCAAATGGTGATCCTGGCATTAGATTTGTGAGTTATCACATATATGACACATGGCCACAGACGGGTGATTTAAACGCCATCCTCCACCAGACAGATTGGACACTGGTATTAACCAGCATGAATCACAATCCAGAGTTTCCTTATGGTAATATAATGGATCATGTAAATGGGACCAAGTAGACCACCGATATTGTCACAGTATTCCAATCCTCACATCAATTCAGGATCGCAGTGTAGAGACCACTCATCCACCCATGCAAAAAAACCACAGGTCTCGCCATGGCATAAAATCCTTAGCAAGATTTATTAAAAAGCGGTATAAAAACTTACATCAAACTTGTAAATATGAGCTCATCTTCCACATAGGTATATAGCAGTGTTACAGGGGGACCACAAACCCAATGTCTTTTGTAACCAATAGGACGTCTTCTGGGGTGATCGTAATGTTTTATCATCCATCTATGGATTAAAGCCCTATCGGCGATTAGACATCCAAGCTTACAAGGCCTTGGCTGGGCAATAGCCACAAGCTTCTATAGATTGTCAACTGGTAAGGGAGTTTTTCGTAAGGTGGAGGTGCACACTAGGGTGGTTTGAATTACTGCGGCGTTGTGGACATACGAATTTAAAGGGACATTCACCTCTTTTAACAAATTGGTGTTTATATGAGAAAACACTTATTCCTCACGGACTGTGCACTTATATATCTTATTGTTTAATGTTTTAGGTATATGAGGCAACCTCTTATGCTTTGTAATCACTGTTTTTAATTTTCAGCACAGCTCTTTTTTCTTTTTTCATATCTTATTGGATGCCAAAATTCCATGAGATTTGTGTTCATGTGCTTGCAGTATGGGAGTGAGATAAGGACAGAGACCTGCTGTATAGGGAAAGAGTAGGAATAGTTTTAGGGAGAGGTACCTGTCGAGGAGGAGAAGAGTAGTTTTTCCCTTTCAGGATGTCCCCTCTGTCAGCCTCTTGGAACAGATTCCAATAGCAGGCAGATATCTGCAGGAACACGTGAGGATCTGAATGTGACCAAGCAGTATCGGGAACAAAATAGTGAACCGTGCAGGCTGTAGGTATATAGCGGTGGTTGCCTCATCCCTATTGACTAATACAGAAAGAGATTGACCCCCTTTGCTGGGACTTTAACCACTTACCAACCGGAAGGTTTTCCAGCTTTAGGACCAGAGCACTTTTTGCAATTTGGCACTGCGTCCCTTTAACTGACAATTGCGCGGTCATGCGACGTTGCACCCAAACAAAATTTGCGTCCTTTTTTCTCCACAAATAGCGCTTTCTTTTGGTGGTATTTGATCGCCTCTGTGTCATTTCTGATCGCCGCTATAAACAAAAGAAGAGCGACAATTTTGCAAAAAAAAAAAAACAAATTTCTTACTTTTTGCTAAAATTCAAATAAAAAATATATAAAAAAACATTTTTTTTCACCGGTTTTGGCCGATTTATATTCATCCTCATATTTGTGATTAAAAAAATCACAATCGGCGTTTATTGATTGGTTTGCGCAAAAGTGGGCGCGTTTACGGATGATGAGAGTTAATTTCTGGGGTTTTTATTTATTTTTTTTTTACTAGTAATGGCAGCGAGCTGCGATTTTTAGCGGTACTGAGATATTGCGGCGGACATGTCGGACATTTTTGACACTTTTTTGGGACCAATGACATTTATTCAGAGATCAGAAATTTAAATGTCCACTGATTACTGTATAAATATCATTGACAGTGAAGGGGTTAACCTGGGGGGGGGGGGAGCTAGGGGTTAACTGTGTTCCCTGGGTGTGTTCTTACTGTGGGGGGGTTGGGCTACCATGGGCATGAGAGATCTAACTGATCCCAGTGACAGGGATCAGTAGATCACCCATGCCTGTACTGTCAGAATGGGGAACCGCCGTGTTTACATCGGGGCACTGCCGCCGTGAAAGCACGGCGCGCGGTCGGGAAGTGGTTAAATAGGTACACCAAACCACATGTTAAAATACAATATACTTTTATTCATGGGTATCAATAAACAAAAGACTATACCATCCACTGAAGGCCAATATACATGCAAAATTGAAATAGATCATAAAAACATTGTAACATGAATGTGCTTCACCATCGATGCTTGATTACATAATTGTGTAGATATACTACAGAAGACACTACCTGGCGGTGGCTGGTCATGGCGCTTTGACTGGGAAGATGTGAGGGGGCTTTTGCAATCTATACTGCTGGTGATCCCACCGGTTATTATTGATCCGGATTCCGACCGCAATAAATAAAAGTATATGGTATTTTAGCATGTGCTTTGGTGTACTTATTTAAAGTCCCAGCAAAGGGGGTCAACCTCTTTCAGTATTAACCAGTATCGGGAAGAGTTCCTCTGGCATGCAGTGGGCTGTACGTTTCTGATATATTATCAGAAATTGCCTTCAGTGCCCTCTTCTGCCTGAAGATGTGTATAGCGTGCAACATGTGATGGCGTCATTGTGGTAAGTTACCTTATTTCTGTGAACAGTCAGTTTCTCAAAGTTTAGGCATCCTTGTGTGTTTGTGAGGAGAGTGGCACCGCTCAGGTGAAATGGATGCTGAGATGATCCGTGTGGGTGCAGGCTCTGGCTCGCCACCGCGAAAGTACAGGATAAGAGGAATTCAGCCGCACACCATCAGCAACTCGAATGCAAAGAGGTACTTTATTCACATGTGCTAGAAATATGTTCACTAGTGAACAAGAACATTGAGTGTGAAACGCGTTTACTTACAATTGTATCCTGCTTATCCTGGCATATTTCTGGCACATGTGAATAAAATACTCTTTGCATTCGAGTACCTGATGGTGTGTGGCTGAATTCCTCTTATCCTATCCTTGTGTGTTTACCCAATTCTCAGATACATTGATTCTTCCTACTCCTTGGGCTTGTTAATAGTTGGCCTTTTTTTCACTTGAATTGAATTATATAGTGTGTAGGCAGGTATGTGCTGCTGTATATCCACCAACCTGAAGGTGGCACTGTGCCATTACAGGTCGGCAGGAGACCATTGAGGACTAATTGCCCCCTGCTATGGGATCCATGCAGCCAGGAAATAAAAATGCCGGGTACTTCTTAGTATAGGTAGCAGACGACTTCCTCTAACACAGGGGTCCCCAAACTGTGGCCCTTTCCTAGCCTTTATCTGGCCCTTGGGGCACAATTGCTCTCACTGATATGAGGCACTATTCCTCCCACTGACCCTAACAAGTTATAACCACCACACAGATCCTATATTTACTGCCAACATCCCTGTTTGGGTATTTGTATAAGTCCTCTCCCAATACAATATTTGGGACTTTTCAGGCAGTTTAAATGAGTAACTATTGTATAGAAAAAGAAAAGTTTTATTTGTACAAAATTCCATATAAGCATACATTTGGTGCATACATCACCATCAAATCATAGTATATTCTCTTGGTCCATAAAAGAAGCTTGAAAAATTTGTCCTTATAAGATGTGTACCCTCCATGTTTCGGGAAAACAATCCCTTCTTCAGGGGCAATACTGTACATCAGCTGAAGGACATCAAGATTCTAGAAGAGAGTGGCACATGTTAGCACATAATGATAGTTGGTATTCATTCACAGTCAGACAGGTCAGTAAAGAACAGCTTATCCATATATTATCACTGCCTGAAAAGTCACAAATATTGTATTGGGGGAGTACTTATACAAATACTGACACTAACAAGGGGGCACTATTTCTTCCACTGATACCAATAATGGGATACTATTCCTCCTACTAATAGGGGCACTACTCCTACTGACCACCAACCCTGAGGCCATATTTATTTTCTTACTGATGCAGGGCATGGGACATTTTCTGCCCCCGCCCTCCTAAAGTCTGAAGGAGAATAAACTGGGCCTTTGTTTGAAAAGTTTGGAGACCCCTACTCTAACACCGTACTGTCCAGCTGGCAGCCCAGGGCTACATACGGTCCCTTGGCACTTAATTCTAAGGGTCTAAGATTGTCACTTGCCACATTGCCTGCCACCAGATGCAGCTTGTCACGTGCCATGCTAATTTCCACCAGATATGGATTGTCACTTGCCACGTCACCTGCCACCAGATGCAGCTTGTCACTTGCCACATTGCCTTCCACCAGATGCAGCTTATCACTTTCCAAGTTGCCTGCCACCAGATGCAGCTTGTCACTTGCCACATTGCCTTCCACCAGATGCAGCTTGTCACTTGCCACATTGCCTTCCACCAGATGCAGCTTGTCACTTTCCAGGTTGCCTGCCACCAGATGCAGCTTGTCACTTTCCAGGTTGCCTGCCACTAGATGCAGCTTGTCACTTTCCACGTTGCCTGCCACCAGATACAAGTTGTCACTTGCCACCATTGCCAGCCACCAGATACCCATTGTCACTATCCTGCAGCAACAGTGACAGCAGATAAACAGGATTCGCTCACCAACTTTTCAGCACATGTGAGGGTGGGCAGTGAGAGATGATGTAATCTCTCTACTGTCCGCGGCTGCACAGTGAGGGCGGAACTGCGGTGATGCAGGGCAGGCGATGAGAGATGATGTCATCTCTCTGCTCGCTCACCTGCCCGCTCACTGTCCCGCCTTCCCGTTCACCCACCGGCCTGCTTACTGGCATGACTGCCCGCCTGCACCCAGGGCTGAACTAGGACAAAAATTTGGCCCTGGACTTCATCCAGACCGGCCCACTTTGACAGGTCTCTCCTATACTGGCCGGCCGGACAAACCCAACCCCCCCGGCCTGTTGAGTCAGCTGTCTGTCCCCTCCTCTGTGCTCCTTCTGGTCCCCCCCATGCTGCTCTAGTCCCCTACATGCTCCCTTTGTTTCTCCACTCCTTCTCAGGCCCCCCCACATGCTCCTTCTGGTCCCCCCTCCTTCTAAGTTCCCTCGCGTGCTCCTTATGGTCCTCCCTCCTTCTCAGGTCCCTCACATGCTCCTTATGGTCCCCCCTCCTTTTCAGGTCCCTCACATGCTCCTTATGGTCCCTCCATTCTCAGGTCCCCCACATGCTCCTTATGGTCCCCCCCCACTTCTCTGGTTGTTCCCCCCCCTTAGGTCCCCCCGCAGCGCTCACCTCCTCTCTCTGGCAAGGTGTGCAGTGTGGGCAGAATGAAGCTCATCATAGGATCCGGAAGACACAGGTAGCCACACGCTGTAACATAACTTTCCTCGCCACTCGTTCTCCTGCTCTTATCTTCCTTCGCTCTCTGTCCTGTCTGCTGCCGCAGAGAATGTAGACTGAGAGCCGGGGAAGTTAAGAGCAGCAGAATGAGTGACAAGGAAGGTTATGTTACAGCGTGTGGCTACCTGTGTCTTCCGGATCCTATGATGAGCTTCTCAATGCATGATTGAATCATATCTGTAATCTGCCCACACTGCACACCTTGCCAGAGAGAGGAGGTGAGCGCTGCGGGGGTGCCTGAGAAACGGTCGCCAAACCTGCTCACTATTTTCTCTGGGAGAGCAATTTCCCCATTGCCCCCCTGGATCCGCCCCAAATCTCTATGGGGTTAAGGTCTGGGCTCTGACTAAGTCACTCCAAAAGTTGCATTTTTCTTTTTTGAAGCCAGTCTGGGTTACTTCGATGTTTAGTGTCATTGTCCTGCTACATCATCCAACATCTACTAAGCTTCAGCTGGTGGTCAGCCACCATGACATTATCCTGTAGGATATTTTGGTAAACTTGGAAATTCATTTTCCCCTTAAAGATGGCAAGTGGTCCAGCAAAGCAAGCCCAAACCACCATACTTCACCTTTGCGATGAATTTTTGATGTTGGTAAGATGTGCCCTTTTTGCACCATACATTGTGCTAAGTATTCTTTCTGAACAATTTAACTTTTTTTTCATTAGTCCACAAAACATTTTCCCAGTAGCATTGCAGTTTGCCAAGGTGCTCTTTGCTGAACTTCAGATGCACAGCAATGTTTTTTTGGAAAGCAGCCACTTCCTTTCTGATGTTCTGCCATGGGCACCCTGCTTGTTCAAAGATTTACATATGGTAGACGCATGAACAGGGATGTTTACCAGTTCCAGTGACGTCTTCAAGTCTTTAACTGTTACTTGGAGCTTCTTCTTTACCTCATAGAGGATTCCGCGTTGTGCCTTGGTTTGGTGTCGCAGTACTAAACTGTCTTCATTTACAGTCAATTTGTCTAACTGTTGACTGATGGAAAACTAAAAACTAGGAGATTGCTTTGTATCCCTTTCCAACCTTCTGCAAATGAACTGCTCTTGATCGTATGTCTTAATCATAGAACTCCTTTTGGTGAGGCATGGTTCACATCAGCTGATGCTTCTTATGAACAGCAATCTTAACCACTTCAGCTCAGAAAGATTTCCCCCTTTAGGACCAGAGCACTTTTTGCGATTCAGCACTGCGTCGCTTTAACGGACAATTGCACGGTCGTGCGCCGTTGCACTCAAACAAAATTGACGTCCTTTTTTTCCCACAAATAGAGCTTTCTTTTGGTGGTATTTGATCACCTCTGCGGTTTTTAATTTGTGCTATAAACATAAGTTTAACTTGAATGCGCCGGGCTATGCACTGGACCTTTGCCGGGACATCAGCGGCTGCATGCAGGGCGAATATCTCCTAAAGGAAAGCCTTATTATAGACTTACCTGTAGGTAAAAATCACAAATTTGAGTATAAAACTGCTTTAAATTGGTTGTAAACCTCAGACGTGAAATAAATATCCCTCTATAGCAGTGCACTTGTCTCAGTCCAGAGGACAAAGTGTCATTTCTGTCTGCTGCCTCCTTCCTCTGCTATCAGCATGAATTACTTCTGAATCAATCCTCAATTGCTGGAGGCCTTGTCTGCAGGTAGACACATGAAAGATTCAATGTAGACTACCAGCCACACATACTGCCCACACCCTCCATCTTACCTTACCTATACCAGGCTGTCATTCCCGGGGTATATTTAGGATGATTTGTGGAAGTGCAGTGTCCCCCTCCCTGGTGTGACGCATGGCGATTGAGCGGACTGCTTAATGTTTGGGGCCGTTTAAGGAGGTTGGATTAAGCAAGACAAGTAACGTCTGGCTCGTTAAGTCCCTGAGGAAGCCTTGTTTAGGCGAAACATGTTGGACACCAGTACACAGCCACTGTTACAATCAGACATCCACTATACTCCTATCTAAACACCTGTAAATTTATAGTTTATAGCTGTCTGTATTACTGTATGTCATAGGTACTTTTGTACTATTTTTTTTACTCTATAGGTACTTTTGTACCTTTTTTATTATGTAAACAATAAAAATGTTTTTTAGCATATCCTAGTTGTACTATCTTTATACAGCACTGCTATAATCCCATTTGCTTCCTCCACTTTTCCCATCAACTGTTCCCCTTCCCCAGGACCCCTCCCCCCTTTGCCCATTTTGTCACCTTGACTCATTTGATACGGGATGAGGTGCATATTGCTAATAGTGCCACCATACTAACTAAATAAATACTTCTGAATCACGTCTAAATCACTTCTGACATGTTTTCCTGACACCAAGAAAAAATGGTGACAGGGGAGGAGCTCCAGCTGATTGACAGCCTCAGCTCAGCTCTGTTACTGTGTGCTGTGTGGTGGGGGGTGTGTCTCTTCCCTCCAATCAGCTCTCAGAGCTCTCCTCACTGAGCTCTGCAGAGTGTAGTTTCAGCTCTCTGCCCCCTTTTTTCTGAACTCTCAGACAAGCTTTAAAAATTCTGGACATTGAAGGGATATAGAGACGAGAAGACTGCAGACAAACCAGTACAACTTATGTAGGAGGATTTGTATCATCTCTGTGTATCAACTGAGACCAGTTACTTCACTGGAGATATGTAAGGGTTTACAACCACTTTAAGCTCTTTGCCGGGAGCTAAGCTGGATACACACTAGCCAATCTTCTGAAGATTTTTTTCCTTCAGATTTACCACAACCACATAATATGAGGTCAAACCTTAAGAGATTCAATTTGTATGCAATCAGGCCGGACCTTACACGACATGGTTTTGGTAAAGCTGAAGGAAATCTGACAACAAAAGTTGTATAGTGTGTATGGGGTCTTAGGCTACTTTCACACTGAGGCATTTGAAAAACGTGTGCAAAACATCAAGCGTTATTACCGCGTTTTTGCCGCGTTTTCCCGCGTTAACGCTATAATTAGCGCTAACGCCCAGGCGTTTTTCAGGCATTTTTCAAGCGCTTTTGAAGCGCTAGCATTAAATAAATAGCACATTCCCCTACATTACATCCTCTTTACCTCCTGGTATTTTGACTTTTCCACAACCTCGGGGCGTTTTGCTGGCGCTTTTAATGCGCTTTTAAAGCGTTTTACATTCATTTCAGTGTATATGGGCGTTTTTAATGCGCTATTTTTAGCGCTCAGAATAAGCACAAAAAATCATGCTTGCAGGACTTTTTTAAACGCGGCGCTAGCGCGATGCCCCAGTGTGAATAGGTACATTGGAATTAATGGGCAGCGTTTTAGAAGCATTTTGGAAGCGCTATTTTTAGCACAAAAACGCTAGGAAAGCGCCTCAGTGTGAAAGGGGCCTTATGCCCCGTACACACGGGACGACGATCGCGCGTACGACCGTGTTGAATCGTACGTTGACGGTCGTATGTAGCCTACTGACATGCACACGACAGTCGTGTGTGCAACGTACGACCGGCCGAACGTGATGACGCGAACGCGCGTATAAAGAGGAAGCGCTGGTATCATTGCGCCACCCTTTGGGCTCCTTCATCTAATCTCGTGTTAGTTGAAGTTTGGTGTGTGTTGATTCGCGACTTTCAGATCGTTCTTCAGATCGTTCTTTTTGAATCGTTCTTCCGGTTGTCGTCGCTCTAAAGAGAGAGCTCTTCCGTTGTACCAACTGCTTGCTCGCAGGTCTTTGCTCGGTTTCTTGCTAGGTTTTTCTTGCTAGACTTCTTGCTAGACTTTCAGCGCTTAGTTGTGTGTGGTTTGAAGTTGATTGTGCTCTAATCTACTTCCTCGGGTTTCCCACCGCGTTACTATGGTCGCGAAGGAGAAATATGCGCGCAAGCGCAGTAGTGCAAGCCGGCCAGCATGCAACGTGTGTGCTGACAGCACACGTACAGTCATCCGATGTATGCTGGCAGTTGCATGCTAAGTTGTGCCAGCATGCGCGCTAGCAGCAGGGCACACATGCCCCGTATTCCGGGGAAAGTGTGACTCCGCGAAAGGATCGCAAAAACACGATTTTTATCGCGAAGGTTTTA
>BLSH010142156.1:516512-534113 GCA_018402905.1 Glandirana rugosa | reverse complement strand
CACTCATCATATTGAATAGTGTGGAACTGTTTTCTTTTCCTTTTTCTGCTTTCTTCTTGGATCCTGGGATCAATATCACTTATATTTGGGCGCCGGATCCTTCATTGAGTATTTGGATACCCATTCACAAGCACACTTTGGGTTATTTTTCTGGACATTTTAACGGACATTTTTTGATTCTTTACATTTATTTATTATTCACTTGTTTTTCATTATTTTAGCGCAACTGATATGTATTTTAATTTTATTTAGGAGCCCTGCTGGGGGCCTTTGAAGAAATATCAGGGGTCTAAACTGATGTCTCTTTTGAGACAGAGAAAGGGACTGAGGACAGAGATTCCCCCATCCCTATCTCTGCAGCCAGGCAGCAGGGGTAATCTGCACAGTACAGGGTGATTAGGGTGTGCCCAGGCACACCTGCCACCCCATGTGCGCACGCCTATGCTTGGGCTACAGAAATATTAAGCTGCTGATTAATATGCTCCAAGCTCTTTTACCTAAAGCTCCTCTGGGTGAACAGGGAGAAACAAACAATCAGACATCCTCTGGAACACAGACCAGACCAAATTAATCAAACCCAGCTCCACTGACTACAGTGAGCTAGAATAAAATTACCTACTCTAATACCGTTAAAAAGTGATTGTAAACCATCTGCTACTTTTTTTAAATAAAAATAACAAACATGCCTATACTTACCTGCTCTGTGTAATCGTTTTGCACAGAGCAGCCCTGATCTTCTTCTTCTGGGGTCTCCTGCCTGCGTTCCAAGCCCCTCCTCCTCATCAGGTGCCCCCACAGAATGTCGCATTCCATGGGGGCACCCGTGCGGGCTCACTCCCGAGTCCCGCTGCTACATCCATTCACACAGAAAGTGGGACTTGGCCCCACATGTCACAGCTTATGATTGACAGCAGCGATTTGCTATTAATCTGTCAAATGAGGATAGAGACAGTGGAAGGAGCAGCTGCGCTCGTGCAAATTGCTGGATCAGGCTCAGATAAGAAAAAAAAAGGGGGGAGGGTCTACAGCACAGACGGTTTTTCACCCTAAAGTGGAGTTCCGCCCACATTTCAAACTTTACCCCATGCAGAACTTTTTTTTGCAGGTTAAAAACATGTTGCCATTTTTTTCTGGTTGATCTACCTTTTTAATGCCACATCTGCCCTCTTCCTGTGTACTTCACCGCGGTGATGAGGTACATCATTTCTGGCTGTGCATTGACTCCTGGGAGATAAGTGTCAGCTATCCCAGGAGTCAATGGACATCGCCGGCTGGTAAGATCATTCGCTCTGCGCATGCCTGAGATCGGGAGGTGCATGCTGGTTACCGGAGGTGCATGCTGGCTACTGTTTCGAATCCCGGAACAGAGACCCAGAGGGCTTCACATGTCTAGATGGTTGCACTGTACAAAAATGGAGAAAAGTACGTTTTTGATGCTGCACAAAAACAAAACGGGACAGTTTTGAACATAGCTAACAGTAAACGAAAGAGTGGTGACTATACCAGGGGTAGTTTTATACTAAAAAAAAAAAAAGACTGGAACTCTGCATTAACCACTTCAGCCTCGGGAGGATTTGCCCCCTTCCTGATCACTTTTTGCGATTCGGGACTGCGCCGATTTAACTAACAATTGCGCAGTCATATGACATTGTATCCAAACAAAATTGTCATCCTTTATTTCCCACAAATAGAGTTTTCTTTTGGTGGTATAGACATAGCCCCAGCAGTGGGCATACTATGCAGGAAAGTCTCAGCTCCTTGTCAGCGTGACTGGAACACAGTGGGGAGAGTGATGCAGTACCTCAAAGGAACAATTCAGATGAAGTTACGGTCACCAGCAACATCAGATCCAAAACTGGTCAGATATGTGGATGCTGATTGGGCCAAGGACTGCACAGACCGCAAATCCACAAGTAGATTCATCTTCCAGTATGGGGAAGGAACCATAAGTTGGTCTAGTCAAAAGCAAACAAATGTCGCTCTATCTTCAACTGAAGCAGAGTACATTGCAGCAGCACACGTGTGTCAAGAAGCGATATGGATTTGTCAACTTTTTATGGACATTGGGATAGACATGTCAAAACCAATTCCCATTTGTGAGACAACCAGGGATGTATAAAGCTTATGCAATCAGAAAGGGTCAATCGTACAACCAAACACATTAACGTCAATTATCACCTACTGAGGGACAATAAAGAACAAGGTGTTATTGACATTCAATTCTGCCCAGTAGAAGAGATGACAGCTGATGCACAACGTCATAGTTATTTCCAGAAGAAGCTGAATATAATTTGACAAAGCACATGCTGTTGAGAAGGGGTGTTTGAAGAGCAACAGAATAGTAGCTTTATATACTGAACTATACATATACATTATACCTGTCTATGCCAGCAGGTGGTGCTGTAGTATTATAGGGTATATTACATGTATTCTATGATATGAGAGGAAGCACCGTTTATCCTTTCTGTGTACTCGTTTGTTATTAAGTTCCTGTAAGATCTTTGGTCTTGGTGTTCTAGCTTTCTGGATCCCATTGTCCTTAGGCTATATTGCATGGACACTGAGTCTTTTGGTTGTTTTCTTGACATACTGTATGAAGTTCTAGTGGTATCTCTGACTTGTAGTTCAAGGCAGAACAGCAATAAAGAGGTTCCTGCATTACTCTCCTATTCAGAAATCTCACACCACCTCTATATGGGGGGCTTCTGCTGTCTCCTCTAGGCCTCTAACACACCACAGGAAAGTCTCCGAGGAGGGGAGATTCCTGAAGCATTCTACACCTTTAAACCCCAAGATCTAAGAGAAAGACTGGTATCACAGCAGGATCCTCTCAGGATGAAACCCTGGAGAGGAAGAACCTGTACCAGGAAATGCCTTGGACACTTAAAGGAGAAGTACAGGCAAAGCTTGTTTGGCTGAACTCCTCCTATGGATCACAGTAATGAAGTTCGTTTTGCACTCGACCAGTTTTCAGCAGACAGCGGGCTGACGTCACAGAGCCGGTCAAGGCTCAGGCAAGGTCGCGACACTGTGGTCGGGATCCAGCCACAAGCCTGGACCGGCATCCGGTTTACCCTCTCAGCGAGCCGCTGAGAGCCTGAGCCGGAAGCTCCCGCCCCCTGCCCAGCCCAGTGCTCCAGTAAACGAGGAGGGGGCAGAGCAGAAAGCTGTGACTGACAGTCACCAGCTCTTTGCTCTGAGAGCTGTGAGAGCTGAGCGATCTACAGTGTTAGATCGTTCGGTTCTCAGTGTTAGAGCCAGCGGGACTGATGCTGCATCCACCTAGGTAGGCGAATCTGAAAAAAACAAACAAACCCCATACTTCTTTTTTATTAGCTTATTCAGCAAGCCCACCAAGTCTGTTTATTGGTCAAGTTCTAAATGTCCTTAACACAGAATGTTAACTCTAGCACACCCTGCTGGAGCAAGTTTGTAGGCATGTGCAGTCTATTTTAACCATAGCAGGTAGCGCTCGGCCACAGGGGCACTGTTGCTGGAGAGAAAGTCAAGAGGAACAAGGTTCCTCTATGGTTTCCCAGGTCACTGGGGGAGCTATCCTATTTAAGGCCCTGGCTCCCAGGTTTTGCCATGCTTTGGTGAGTGGACAGAGTAGGGACAGGTACCCAGTCTGTGAGGGACAGTAGCAGTGTTAGGGAAAGATTCCTGTCGAAAAAGATAAGTGTGGGGCCTCATTTCTCTAGACTGACTCCCAACTACCAGTACCACATTCGGCCTCCTCTCAACAGACACTGTCATTTTAGCTGTCACGCTACTGAACTGTTAAATGCGCCAGGCTGGGTGGCTGTCCCACCGGGCTTGTTGTGAACTGTTGTTGCATTCCTTCAATACAAGTTCCATGGCACCTGCCTGTGTGAATTATTGTCTTTGCAATATGCTGCACCCCACCTATCAGCTCAACACAACATTTGACTGAGTTTAGGTAGAACTAAAGCTTAAACCTTTTCTTTTCTTTCAATTAGAGCAGTGGTCTCCAAACTGTGGATGCAGCCCTTTGCTAGCCTTTATCCAGCCCTTCGGCACTATTCCTCCCACCAATAGTGGGGCATAATTCCTGCCACTGATGTATGATGGGACATTATTCCTCCCACTAGTATCAATGGCATAACACTACAGTATTCCTCCCACTCATATCAACAATGAGACACTTTCTTCCACTGATACCAATTATGGGGTACTATTCCTCTCACTAATACCAACGATGGGGTACTATTCCTCCCACTAATACCAATAGTACTATTCCTCCTCCTACTGACCACCAAGACAAGAAAGGAGAGGGAGGCGCCTCTAAGTGCAGTATTAAAACATATTTATTACAAAGAGGGATTAAAAACACTCACTGGATGTATGAGCAATTACAGCATGAAGATCAGTCCAAAGTGGCGTCACTGTGTGTATCATGCAGCCGGGGATGCGTCTTCTGGCACTAAGGAGATGGTCCGTCCGTCTCTGGAGATGATGGTAGAACCGGCTGTATCCTCGTCCAAGCCTCGTCCTGGATGATACAGCCGGCTCTACCATCATCTCCAGAGACGGACGGACCATCTCCTTAGTGCCAGAAGACGCATCCCCGGCTGCATGATACACACAGTGACGCCACTTTGGACTGATCTTCATGCTGTAATTGCTCATACATCCAGTGAGTGTTTTTAATCCCTCTTTGTAATAAATAAGTTTTAATACTGCACTTAGAGGCGCCTCCCTCTCCTTTCTTGTCTTGCAGTTCATGAAGCCTGGTTCAGCTTCCTGGGATTGGCTGCCTCTAGTTCGATATACTTATGGACTTTTCACCTATTGTGTGATGTGGTATGAGACTTTCCATGCATTATTTCCTTTGATTCTTTCCCTGTAATTTGTAACTTCATTTGTGGTATCATCTACACCGGGCTGATAAAGGTTGTGCGCACAGTCTTGCTTTTTTCTACTGACCACCAACCCTGGGTTCATGTTTATTCTGATTGATGCTGGGCCTGGGGCATTTTATATCCCCACTGGCCACAATTTGGCCCCCCTAAAGTCTGCAGGACAGCAAACTGGCCCTTTGTTTGAAAAGTTTGGAGACCCCTGGGTTAGAGTAAGGAAGGTTTATAACCCCTTATCCTGGTTCTAAGATAGATCTTTGAGGCCACTGTTTTTTCTGCATCCATCCAAATTCTTTTTTTGTCTTGAGCCCTGATGAAGGGAAGTGGTGCTGTTCCTGCAATGCATTGGATATTTTTATATTACGTTTTTATCAAAAGATAACATGATCTCGTACTCTTTCGTCTGGTTTTGGTCTGGTACTCTTTTCTGTGTTTCTATGGTTTGGGCAATTGTTGGTTCCCCATTGCAGGAAGCCTTTCCATAGCTATTGAGCTCGTTTTCCAGCATTTGACCACACATGCAAATTTAAAAGTTTCCAGTTCCCCTTTAAATGTGTTGTTCTGGAGATTTTTTTATATATGTCCATTTTCCTGTTGCTGTTTTTCCCTCACTTCCTGTCTGGTGATCATCAGGGCAGATAGTGAGGGGGGATCTTGTTAAAGGAGCCCCAGATAGAAATAAACATGTATGTTGTTCTGGCAATTTTTATACCTGTCTGTGTCTCTGTTGGAGTTTCTTTCCTCACTTCTTATCTCGTACAACCATTGTCTGCAGGACAGGATGTGAGGAGAGCCCTCTTTAAAAGAGCCGCAGGTAGAACTAAAAATCCAGCAGGAATTCTGACATTCCAAGTGTAGCGTTCCCTGGTAAATGGGAGCTAGAATGTGTGAGGCAAGGTAAAATTTAGTCAATCCTGACTGAGAGCAGACCTGATTGTTTTGATTCTCGGCTGGGAGTGGCTCAGGTAGGACTGGGCAGTTCCAAGATGAGGTCACCAGATCCTCCTACTTCTTTCCAGAAGGTGCTGGAATATTCTGGAGAGAGAGGCTGGAGGGGAGGTGTAATCAGGAGCCCTGACCAATACCCAATCTGGATTGGCAGGGGGCAGGCCTCCTGAAATACCCTGGGACAGCTCAGTCAGGGGAGGAGAGTGGAGATTATAGCAAGTGCTGTGGAGCAGGCCTCACCCGGGAGGGAGCCCCCAGTCCGGGGGGGGGGGGTGTGACCTTGATGCCTGGAGGTTCGGGTGCAGCCAGGAGTAGAGTCAGTTCTTGGAGCAGCATAAGGGAGCAGGAGAGCAGCAAAGAGGCTACATTTAAACACTCTTTAAAGGATCCACCAGTGTCGGTGAGTGACAGACCCTGGGAGCTCGATGAGAAGGCTGAAGTAGACTGGGAGGAGATAGTGGACAGTTTGTGGAGGTCGGAGGAGCCAGTCAAGGGAAGGAGTGTCACTGGACAGCAAGGTAGGCTGGAGTGGCCTGGAAGAAGGATGGGCCGCGAGTAATAGTTCATCCATGCCCAGCTAGCACCAACGTACTTAGCTACACTTTGGGGACCAGTAGCTTCACAACTGGGAGCTAGTGGCCCTTGACTGTAATGGGTGGTCCAGAGGCCCTGCTAGCACTAAAGCAGACCTCACCATGTGCTAGCTGTGGTGGAGGAAGGAGTGTTATGGAGGCCTGATAAATTGCCTTTCAGGCCTGGAGCATCAAGCAGTGTGCAGGAGAGGAACGGTGTGCTGTTACACTTATCATGTAAATATAATGCTATGCATAGTTATAGTAATGTTTATATAGTTGGCTGTTATACTGCCATCTTGTGGTTGTTTTGGCTATTGCATTATCCTATTCTGTTTTTCTAAGTGTGTTCCCTCCCATCTTCTGAGGTAACTTCCTCTTCCTGGTTCATTCTGTGATGTAACTTCCTCTTCCTGGTTCTCCTCACTCTGTCTCATGAGGAAGAAGATGGCCACACATTTGTAGGCCGCACACAATCTACTTGCATGCTGGAACACATTACCATGTTTTGACCTGCAGATACCATTTTTCAACCATCTGCCACATATGCTCTACCTGCTATTTGCAATAAATATACGCTTATGAAAGAATTGGTGTCTGGTGAGTTCAAGCTATCTGATAATATCTGCTTAAACAGGCCAGGCATAGAGGTCTCAGCAAGGGATAAGTCACTATTACAACAGTTAGAGTCACAATAAATGGTCAGCAAGCGTCAGTGCTGGAGGAAGAGGAGTGTATATACAATCGGTGTATATAGAACGGTTTAGTTCACTAATTCGATGGGCATTCCACAGCAACCCTTTCCCCATCCAAGTTTATTCCCCCAATAAAACAAAAAAAAACAAAGTACCGGCCTGTTCCGTGACTCAGGATGTGAGAAACTGTGTGTGACTGAGGGCAGGGCGTTAGGTGAACCACAACTAACAGCCACCCCCAAGGGGAATCATGGCTACACTTGGAGTGCTCGTCCGGGATTCACCTGTAAAGTTGCCCCTAGCAACCGGGAGAGAAATGAGCCAGGAACTGTAATTGTCTATTACCAAAGCAGATTGAACCCAGTGAAAGGACTTGTGTGTTTGGCTGCTAAGCAGTAAATTCTCACAAGTGTGCTGTTGTCCATAGCAACTGGCGGGAGCGGTCACCAGTTGCCGATCATGCCTACTCAGTTGCTCCAAACGGGGCAGGGGTGGACACTTGCAAGCACCATCCTGCAATTCAGTGACTTTGTTACCATGTACCATTACCTGTGGCAACCACGCCAGGCGATCGTGCCCATGATTTACAAATATGTCCAGCAACTTGCAAATGCTGGACATTACCCACTGGATTACAAATATGCCCAGCGATCTGCAAAAGCTGGGCATCTTGAACTTTTTGCTCCAACTTCAGGCCTGCAGTAAAGACTGTTCTTGTTGTCAAGGGGAGAGACTGTGTTAAAAGTGTGGCTGCCAGCAAAACAGTGGCTACTACAACTCACTGTTGCTGCCGGCAACCATCAGCAAAGTCAGCAAGCCGGGACAAATTCTGCTAGTGTCAGCGTACCTGCAAAGTTTCATCCTCCACACAAGGGGTTACAGCTGCATGACATGCATCAAGCCTTCTTATCAGTACTTTTGGCTCCAGCCCATCTGGTAACGTGGGGGCGGCGCCACGCCCTGAAAGAGTCTCAGCGCTTGCAGCCAGCAGCAGACACCACGCGAGAGAGGAAGATGGCGGAAGGTGGTCGTCCGTTGCTAGCGCTGATGTGGTTGCCGGACCTGCCAGCGAGGACCCTGATTGACATGGGGGTCCGATTGGAGCCATGCGGGGGACTCGCATTGATGGAGAAGAGTGGCTGTACCTGATCTGCCCATACTTCCTTATTCCGACCGCGGTCGTTACTGCTTGGGCCCAATGCGGCCATTGTAATGAACACAAAAACTAAAATATAGCAGCGCCAATTAGATATCAATAGTGAAATGTCCAAACTCAGGTATGAAGCAGGAAAATATTGACAGATGATATCTGCACAAAATCAATGTCTCTGTGGTTAATCCCAATAACAAATATAATGTGATTAGAACATAAATCCACCTGAAACTGAGAGGGTATGCACTTACCAGACTCAGGTGGAAATAATACCCAAAAGGTATGCAGGGGTCAACGCCACCGACCCGGTCTCTGTATCATCCGTGTGGACTCCTAGGAACTTGTGCCACCGACCACTGATAGGAAGGTCCAAGTCGCTCCTAATACGGGGTTTGGCATGAGAGCAATGCCCGAGGGCTCACATGTGGAGTGGGAAACAAGAGGAAAAACCCACCATAGCGTAATACCGTTTGGATATTTTATTGCAAAAAAGATTAAAAACACTTACTTCAAATAAAAAATATCAGAGCTCTTTAGTATAAAATCATTTGTGACAGAAGGGAAACCAGACCCAACGCGTTTCGACTGCTCGTCGTCATCTGGGGTGTTTCCCCCTCCTGTCACTGCTCATATATATAACCATCCATATTGTTACAAAACGCCCCCCTGGGGGGCCAGAAACCGGAAGTTCCGCCTGCACAACAAAATGGCGTCCATGGCGTGCGTTCCACGCCTCTGTACCACCGCTCATATAAACAGGAAATGATGCAATGCGGCGGGGATTGAGAAACTTTATAAGAAAAACTTTTCCACAAATTATATGTGTAATAAAATTCCAGTGAATAGATAAATAAATGTGCCCACTCTAAATAAAAATAATATCGAAGTATGTATAAAAAAAGTCCAGGGCTGGAACTTCCTTATCCAAACATGGCTCCCTGAAGCAGGCGCGGCCATCTTCTGACATCTAATGTGCGGGACGAGATATGCTACGTCCAACACCGTGACGTGGTACGTCACGCGATCTTAAAGCTCATGTGGTATGGACGGAAGGGAAGTGTGTGGATGGCTAAGACCCGGGCGCGTAATGTACGGTATGATGACGCGCAACTTCCCCTGGTCATAGGAGTCCAGCGGACTGTACCCAGAGGAGGTCATGAATGATAAGCCCATCAGTGAGCGGCACAATAGGGGAACCAAAAAGGGGGGAGGAGAAAAATGTGCGTCCTTATGTTGAAATAACATACCACAAACAAAGAGGAACGAAGTGTTGAAAAGTGGACTGCTTTATGAAATGTGAAGTGTTAGTCCATATATATTGAGTAAATGAGTGTAAAAATGTGTGAATGGGAGATATAAAAAATATAAAATAAAATGAAATATTTTGAGCCAAATGTAAACACACTATATATCTGCAATAAAAAATCGATGAGGCACCTTACAGAATGTGATTATTTATAATAATTAAGACAGTGATGTGCTAAAAATGGAATGAATACACATCAAGCTGTGTAAATGTAATTTTAAAATTATTTAAAAAGAACCAAAGCCGTTCTAAAAAAAGGTTTGGATGCCAGATGATTGGCCTGGATGAACCTGCGCTGTACAAAAAATGAGAAAGTACAGAAAAAATATACCATAATATAATGTAATATATATAAAAGGAAGAATAAAAAGATTATATGTTTAAAAAGTAATATAAAAAAATTATTAAAAAATATAGAAGTGAACGTTAACCATGCATGTCTTTTAGCAGTGGGTAATGGACTGGAACATGTGTACCAAAAAATCATGCTTTATTAATAAAAGCGTTAATGTCCCAGTCTATGTTCATTCCGTGGGGGTGGAAACATTTAAGCTGATAAATCCAGGAGGTCTCAAGTTGAGAGACCCCCCTTTTTATCCATCCACCCCTCCAAGGAGGAACATACTTGTCATAATTTGAAAGAGGGTACCACTTGGGTCTCGGTTGTGATGCTTAACCACTTCAGCCCCGGAAGGATTTCCAGCTTTAGGACCGGAGCCCTTTTTGCGATTCGGCACTGCGTCGCTTTAACTGAAAATTGCGCGGTCGTGCGACGTTGTACCCAAACGAAATTTGCGTACTTTTTTTCCCACAAATAGAGCTTTCTTTTGGTGGTATTTGATCACCGCTGCATCATTTCTGATCGCCGCTATAAACAAAAGAACAGCAACAATTTTGCAAAAAAAACCCACATTTCTTACTTTTTGCAAAAATACAAATCCAAAAAAATATATAAAAAAACATTTTTTTTCATCGGTTTTGGCCGATTTATATTCTTCCTCATATTTGTGATAAAAAAAATCACAATCGGCGTTTATTGATTGGTTTGCGCAAAAGTGGTCGCGTTTACGGATGATGAGAATTAATTTTTGGGGTTTTTATTTTTTTTTATTTTTTACTATTAATGGCGGCGATCTGCGATTTTTAGCGGTACTGCGATATTTCAGTGGACATGTCGGACCATTTTGACACTTTTTTGGGACCATTGATATTTATACAGCGATCAGTGCTATAAAAATGCACTGATTACTGTGTAAATGCCATTGGCAGTGAAGGGGTTAACCTGCAGGGGGCGCTCTAAGGGTTAACTGTGTTCCCTGGGCGTGTTCTAACTGTATGGGGGGACTGCCCTAGCTGGGGAAGGGAAGTGGTCACAGCCCTTCCCCCCTCACAGAACGGAGGTCCGTGTTTACTTACATGGACCTCCGTTCTTTCACTCCGGGGGGGGCATCGCGGATGGCTGGCGGAGATCGACTCCGCCGCACCCGCTCCCTGACCCTCCCCGGACACAGTGAGTGCGAGGGCGCTCCTCCGGCGGCGCGCGCGCTCACTGGGCTCGATCTCGCGGCCGCCGTCGTATGATGGCGTTTTCCGTTATCGAGCCACACTGTCGCCATCAATTGCCGACCAGCGGTCGGCAAGCGGTTAATGACACTCCTAATCTGTCGATGCTGTATGAAGTAATCAGTAAAAAGGGCCCACTTAGCATCTAGTTTATGGATTTTGGGTTTATCGGCCAACAGCTCCAATCTATCAATCCGAGAAGTTTCTTGTATCTCAAGATCCAATTCTTTGGCCTCATAGCCGTTATCCAAGAATCTATTTTTCAAAACTTGGGCTTGTTCAAAAAAGCTTTTTTGGTCTGAGCAGTTCCTCCTTAATCTAATGAATTGGCTCTTAGGAATAGATTTGAGCCAGGGTTTGTGGTGGCAACTGTCTTTGGGGATAAAACCATTCCTGTCGGTAGGTTTAAAGAAGGTCTTAGTGATCAATTGGCCATTCCAAATGCTGATGTCCAAATCTAAAAAGTGAATGTTTGTCTCACTATATTCAAGTGCAAGTCAGATACCTCTATTGTTATTGTAATGAACCGCTAACCCGGTTGGTTACCGCGCAGCAGGGGCCACAGTACTGCTATGCAGTGTTGCCAACCTACCAGAATAAAAATCACTGACACAACACTCACATTTTACTGGCACAGCCCAGTTTTTACTGGCAATTTCAAAACTTACAAAAATTACATTTTTACATGCAAATTGCAGTATTTATGGTATGAACAAATACAATATGCATTTAACAGCGAGCTTTAGGAGAGATTTCAAGGTAAAAGAATATTATTTTTGATATAGTAAGAGCAGGTCCTCCACCCCAGGCCCCCCAGCCAGCAAGCAGACTTACTAGCACTGCATGCAACTACAGCAAGCATGCATCTTCAGTTCCAGTGGACAGGAGAGAGCAGAACTCACAGGTCAGGAACACCAGAGCAGAGAGGGGGGCTTTGTGTGAGACTGCCCTTGCTAAGTTGCTTGCCTGCTGCTGCAGTGCAGATGCAGAGTGAGTCTGTGTGCCCCCCCCCCCCCACATCCATCACCAGCCTGTGAGCCTGGCCCTGGGCCTGCCTGCCCTCTTTGTGCACACACACCCGCTTCACCTGAGCCACCCATCAGATTCAGCCTGGCCCTGGGATTGGGAAATGAATTATCCGACCGACTGAGAGTCCTGACTGCTGTGGCGTGGTAAGTCCCTTACTGGCTGCCAGTGTGTGCTGTGCCAGGCCAGGCAGCCTGGGACTGGAAGTGAGCAAGGGCCGGCCGGGCAGAGAGAGACAGGAGAGAGACTCCTGCCGCTGCGGCCTAAGTCCTAACAGTTGTCACTGACTGACAGTGACGTTCGTCTCTCTCACAGTCTGAGAATGCATGAACCCTCCGGACGACCAGGACGCTCCGAGTCCGAGAAATCACACAAGAAGACAGTCACAACAGAGAAGTTGAATTCAACTCACGCCCGTGCTGCAGCAGTGCAGCCTGCCCTGCATGTCCGTCGTCCCCCTCCTCTGAGTCACACGTGGCCACCCGGCTTCTGCTCTGCCAGTGTCAGCGCTCCATGCAGCCCGCTCTGTCCCACGTCCACTTGGCCCCTCCGTCCGCCCACTCGCTCGGCTCCTCCATCCACCCGCTCAGCTCCTGCCTTTTTATAGGCTGGCGGGCGTAGCGGCGGCACTGTGGTGGGAAAAATGTTGGATCTGCTCTGGGATTCCGGAATTGCGCATGCGCAGTTCTGACCCGAATGAGTTGCTGCCGTTTTTACTGGCACAGATCAGCTGCTACGGACTTTTACGGGCGCCGAAAATATGCCCTGTTTTTACTGGCTGTCCGTAAATTTACGGACGGTTGGCAGCACTGCTGCTATGTGGACCTGCTGTCAGCATTTTTATTTGACAGCTTGGGCCAATGGTGCTTTACAATTGGATAAGGCTCCAAGCTGTCATTCCTCAGTGCCTCTGACAAGAAGTGAGGAGAGGCACTGTGAGCTCATCCTCTGTCTGCTGCAAACACCGTGTGCCAGCTTGTATTTAAACTGGCCGCTCTGTATGTAGCTTCTGACAGGCTGTGCAAGGAGCCCTGTATCTCCGGAACCATAGGTGATAGAAGCCCCAGTGATGGGGTAGGACTTCAGCTACATACCTAACAAATTTGGGGTCTCTGTTACCCCAGGTAGCCGAGCTACGACCCTCAAAGTCGATTTTTTTTTTTTTAATTTGTTATTTTTTTTTATGTTCATGGCTCTGCCTCACCTGACTGCCTGTCCCTGCCATATAGTTGATATTGAGAGCCCGTGGTCTGTGCAGTTTGAGTCACTCCCAGCTCTCCTATGTCTGCTTTCAGCTCCCCCCCCCTCTTCCTCTCATAGCTTTTCCTCTCCTCTCTGTTCTCATAATTAACTCTAAAAGCTCCTATTTCCTCTGTATTAAAAGAATAAGTTCCCTGTGTGAGTGTTATATCAGAAATATTCTTATTTATATAGATAGCACAGGAGGGCTCTGTCTAGGGTTGCCACCTGTACAGGATTCACCCGGACAGTACGGGTTCTGCATCATCTGCCCGGTTTTCAGACTTCTTGAACCCCGGACAGACCATTCAGGCAGGGGGAGCTCCAATAGCATACCTGCCACCTGTGGAGACAGCAGCAGTGTCATTGTCTTTTAAATACACAGACTGTGCTGGTGTGTGTGGTGGAATTGGAAGCTCCTTTCTGTCACCCCCTTAGGGTCCTGCAGGGTCTCACTAGCTTTGACCCCCCCCCCCCTCGAGTCAAACATGCGGTGTGCTGAGAGGGCTGGGAGGCGGAGCTCACTGTAGTTACTGTGGGGCTGCTGGCTGCTGCTCACTACACACAGGGAGGAGGTGAGCTGAGTTTTTTTTCAAAGGAAAGTTTCCTAGGGTGGAAGGCTGCAAACCTTCAGCAGGATTTCTTTTCGATTACATTACAACGTTAAGATAAGGAGAATTGGAGGAGACAGTGAGCGAGTCTACAGCCGATCTGTCAGATATGTCTTAATCTGTCTATGCAAACATTCCCCAATCCCTCAATTCAGATATTGTGAAAGTCACTTATGACTAGAGTTGATTGAACCTCTGGAAGTTCGGGTTCGGCAGGTTCGGCCGAACTTTGGGAAAAAGTCCGGGTTCGGGGCCGAACTTGACCCGGACTTTATCCCGGACCCCGAACCCCATTGAAGTCAATAGGGACCCGAACTTTTAGGCACAAAAATGGCTGTAACAAAGTCCTGGCAAGTCCTAGAGGTCTGCAAAAGGAAGGAAAATGGGGGTAAGAGTAGGGCAAGTGCACTACAAAGAAATGGGGATAGGGAAATAAGTTAAAATAATTTTTAAGCTAAAATCACATAAAAAAATAAAAAATGGAGGTGGATGTGGAGTTCGAGGTTGAGGAGGCAGTGGAAGTGGCGGTGGAAGAGGAGGAGCCAACACTGTTTTTTTATTTTTGTGCAAGAAATGCACCGCTGGCCACAAATGTAGTTTTTAGAATTTTTTTTTTTTTTTTAAACCAGCAATGTAGACATTTTTTTAAATTTTTGTGCAAGAAATGCACCACTGGCCGCAAATGTAGTTTTTAGAATTTTTTTTTTTTAAACCAGCAATGTAGATGCACTGTTTAATTTTGTGCAAGAAACAATAATCTGTCCCTTTAAGCAACAGCAGGAACCTCTCCCTATAGAACTAGGAGATGATTTAAGAACAATAATCTGTCCCTCTAAACAACAGCTGGAAGAACCTTTCCCTATAGAACTTGGAGATGATTTTAGAACAATAATCTGTCCCTCTAAGCAACAGCTGGAATAACCTTTCCCTATAGAACTTGGAGATGATTTTAGAACAATATTCTGTCCCTTAAAGCAACAGCTGGAACCTTTCCCTATAGAACTTGGAGATGATTTTAGAACAATAATCTGTCCCTTAAAGCAACAGCTGGAACCTTTCCCTATAGAACTTGGAGATGATTTTAGAACAATATTCTGTCCCTTAAAGCAACAGCTGGAAACTTTCCCTATAGAACTTGGAGATGATTTTAGAACAATATTCTGTCCCTTAAAGCAACAGCTGGAACCTTTCCCTATAGAACAGGGGTGTCAAACTTGATTTCATTGTGGGCCGTATCAGCATTATGGTCGCCCTGAAAGGGCCGGTTGTATATCTAAGACTAGATGTTCAAAGCACCACCCCCCCCTTACAACTGATGCCAAGAGCTCCCCCCACCATCAGAAGTCAAGGGTCCCCCACCCTTCCTTACATCACAGTGGGGGCAGAGCTGAGAATTAGAAAGTGCAGGGTCTGGAGGAGGACCAGAGGAGAGCTGGAGTCTTCTGAATGCTGAGACCAGGGGAGGTGAAGATGACGGGGTGCTGTAGCTGCACAGAGAAACAGACTGCTGAGACAGGGGTGGTGGAGATGAGGGGAGTGCTGCAGCTGCAGGAGAGGTGTGAGGGCCACATGAAATGACCTGGAGGGCCGGATTCGGCCCCCGGGCCTTGTGTTTGACACCTGTGCTATAGAACTTGGAAATGATTTTAGAACAATAATCTGTCCCTTAAAGCAACAGCTGGAACCTTTCCCTATAGAACTTGGAGATGATTTTAGAACAATAATATGTCCCTTAAAGCAACAGCTGGAACCTTTCTCTATAGAACTTGGATATGATTTTAGAACAATATTCTGTCCCTTAAAGCAACAGCTGGAACCTTTCCCTATAGAACTTGGAAATGATTTTAGAACATTAATCTGTCCCTTAAAGCAACAGCTGTAACCTTTCCCTATAGAACTTGGAGATGATTTTAGAACAATAATCTGTCCCTCTAAGCAACAGCTGGAAGAACCTTTCCCTATAGAACTTGGAGATGATTTTAGAACAATATTCTGTCCCTTAAAGCAACAGCTGAAACCTTTCCCTATAGAACTTGGAGATGATCTTAGAACAATAATCTGTCCCTTAAAGCAACAGCTGGAACCTTTCCCTATAGAACTTGGAGATGATTTTAGAACAATATTCTGTCCCTTAAAGAAAAAGCTGGAACCTTTCCCTATAGAACTTGGAGATGATTTTAGAACAATATTCTGTCCCTTAAAGCAGCAGCTGGAACCTTTCCCTATAGAACTTGGAAATGATTTTAGAACAATAATCTGTCCCTTAAAGCAACAGCTGGAACCTTTCCCTATAGAACTTGGATATGATTTTAGAACAATATTCTGTCCCTTAAAGCAACAGCTGGAACCTTTCCCTATAGAACTTGGAAATGATTTTAGAACATTAATCTGTCCCTTAAAGCAACAGCTGAAACCTTTCCCTATAGAACTTGGAGATGATTTTAGAACAGCATTCTGTCCCTTAAAGCAACAGCTGGAACCTTTCCCTATAGAACTTGGAGATGATTTTAGAACAATAATCTGTCCCTTAAAGCAACAGCTGGAACCTTTCCCTATAGAACTTGGAGATGATTTTGGAACAATAATCTGTCCCTCTAAGCAGTAGACTCTACCTAGTCCAGTCAGATCGTTCTGTGCAGCAGGATGAGGTCTGCAATTTGTCCCTCAAAGCAGCAGTACTAGTATCTCTCCCTAGTCCACAATCAGATCGTTCAGTAATGCAGGGTGAGATGTTATATAATATCTGCAATCTGTCCCTCACAGAGCCAGCAGCATCCTCTCCCTAAACTATCCTGAGAGCATATGACATGCAGCACGGTTACTCCAGCCCCGTATAGAGGCTGGGTCACATGATGCACTGGCCAATCACAGCCATGTCATTAGTAGGCATGGCTGTGATGGCTTCTAAGGGCAAACCAGTGAAACACTTGTTGATTGGCTGCCCTTGGCAGCTGTTCAACATGTGGAATCAAATACCAGAACCCTGAACTTGAACCCAAACTTTTTTTGAAAAGTCCGGGTTCGGGTCCAGGTCCCGAACACCCCAAAGTTCGGTACGAACCCGAACTTTACAGTTCGGGTTCGCTCAACTCTACTTATGACCATTCACTTAATCCTGTGTGTATGTGGTGTGTCTACACCTCTGATTGTACCGACTCACAGGGTTATGTGAATGGTCATCAATTACCTTCATATCATCTGTGCTAGGGGCTGGCATAACATCACATTGTTTTCATTGAGTAGTACTGTTGCATGTATTAGTAGATGAGCACAGTAGCTTTTTTTGATTATAGACATCACTATGTGACCACTTCTCAGCCCCCAACTCCCCCCAGCTTGCATCAACCCCAGACCACTTCAAACATCCAACTGACTGACATCAATCAGAGCCGGGCATCATTCCATTGTCACTTACCTTCCCTTATCTTCCCAACATCACTCCAGGCCACCCCACAGACATTGCAAAAAGTCCTTCCCCATACTGCCCCCATCATACCCTCCGCACTCCTCTCCTGTACATACTGCCCCCATTATACCCTCCACACGGCCTCTCCTCACACCTCCCATATTACCCCCGTTATACATGTCCTCTCCTCACACCTCACATA
>BLSH010142156.1:490863-508155 GCA_018402905.1 Glandirana rugosa | reverse complement strand
AGGAGGGACTATATTCCCCCGACACTACATACCCCCTGAGAGTACCCCTGGGACTATATTCCCCGACATTACATACCCCCTGAGAGCATGAGAGTCCCCCATACATCACAGCCCCCTTATATCAGGGAGGACTCTCATGGGGACCCTGATATAAGGGGCTGTGATGTATGGGGGACTCTCATGGGGACCCTGATTCAGAGAGTCCATAAGAGCCCCCCATACATCACAGGCAGCCCCCTTATATCAGGGCCCCCATGAGATGAGCGTCCACTCCACTCCCCCATACATCAAAGTTGCCAGGCAGTGATCTGCAATTAGATGCAGTGCTGCTGCTGCACCGCAGGAGGTACTGTACGTCACTTTGGTATAACACGGTCAGTAATGGTATGGTACCTGGCAGCCTGGCTTCAAGGCTTGCTTGGCTTCAGGCCTTCACTTCAGGGCAGGCACACAGGCAGGCTTGTGGTCGGCTCTCAGCTCTCACAGGTGCACTCATCGTCTGACTGCGAGGAGGACGGACGGGAACCCGGCGGAGTGCTGCGCCTGCGCGAGTCATCACATGACCAGCAGCCAGCACGTCTGCCACAGTCCCGCCCCCTGCCCACTGCACCAATGACTGGCAGTCACTGGGCTCAGGCAGCCAATAATGTAGGTATGTGTGCTTCTTCTTAAGTGTGCATACTTTACACTTCAGGACTGACCAATAGGCTCTCTACTTGCTGTCAGCAGATAGCAAGGAGCCGAAAAAAAAAATAAAAAAAAAATATATATATATATATATATATATGCCGGCGCCACCTTTAGGGGGTCAGGCTGACTTTTTTTTTTTTTCTTCTTCATTACCAGTAGGGAGGCGGCACCCAAGTGCTCCCTATTGACCGTCTGCCGCTGCTCCCTAATAGTACCTGCAACTGTTGAGGAACATTTATTCGGAGTTAGTTTTGCTTTGTTTTGGAGGTATTGGAGGTATGAGATATCCCAGGATCCCTGGGAAAACAGTAAGCAAAACATAGAGACTCATCAGCAGTCGCTTCTGGTTCATGTGTATATATTGTGGGAGTGTCTGGTGCAGGGGTCACATCTGATGTGCAGTGTAGAGCAGCAGGAAGGTGAGTGGGGACTGTATCAACTCACAGACAGCACATTTGTTGAGCAACTGGGGATGCTATAATAATGAAAGGTGACCGGAGAGGGAGCACTGAGCAGTGAAGGATCATCAGAGCTGGGGGACCAGAGAAGGAGAAACCAGCAGATGTCACATGTGGTGTGTAGCATAAGATCAATATAGCAGGGAGGAGAGCGGTGATCAAAGAGAGGGGAAGATCAGCAAACAGGAGTATCAGCAGAGCTGGCGGTTACTACTAAGTAGGAGATCAGCAGAGCTGGGAGTTACTATTGAGTGGGGGATCAGCAGAGCCAGGGATTACTATTAAAACGTGGATCAGCAGAGTTGAGGGTGCTACTGAGCAGGGGATTAGCAGAGCTGGTGGCACTACTGAGGGGGAGATCAGCACAGCTGGGAGTTACTATGCAGAAGGGGGAAAGCAGAGTTGAGGGTACTACTGAGTAAAGGATCACAAGAGCAGGGGATACTACTGAGCGGGGGATCAGCAGAGCTGGGGGTACTACTGAGTGGAAGATTAGCAGGGCTGGGGATTACTATTGAGAAGGGGATCAGAAGTGCTGGGGGTTAGTATTCAGTGGAGGAGCAGCAGTTCTGGGGGATCAGTAGAGCTGGTGATACTACTGAGCGAGGTATTTGTCAATGTACTAATGAGCTGGGGATCTGATGAATGGCAGAACTTAGGAGCTGGGAATCTACTGAATGGGGGTACTAATGAGCTGCGGATCTGCTGATCAGGGGTACTGATGAGCAGGAGATCTGCTGAGTGGGGGTATTACTGGGCTGTGGGTAACACTGAGCCCCTTAAAAAAAAAAAAAAAATAGAAAACCAACACCCACATTGGGTTGCCACCTCATCCCTTTAAAACCGAACACATATTAACCACTTCAGGATTTCCCATGTTCGGACCAGAGCACTTTTTGCAATTTGGCACTGTGTCGCTTTAACTGATATTTGCGCGGTCGTGTGACGTTGTACCCAAACTAAATTTGCATTCTTTTTTCCCCCACAAATAGAGCTTTCTTTTGGTGGTATTTGGTCACCTCTGTGTCATTTCTGATCACCGCTATAAATAAAAAAAGAGCAACAATTTTGCAAAAAAAACAATATTTCTTACCGTTTGCTAAAATACAAATCCAAAAAAAAAATATAAAAAAACAAATGTATTCATCGGTTTTGGCCGATTTATATTCTTCCTCATATTTTTGGTTAAAAAAATTGCAAATGGCATTTATTGATTGGTTTGCGCAAAAGTTGCCGAGTTTACAAACCATGAGAATTAATTTCTGGCGTTTTTACAATTTGTTTTTTTTTTCTACTAGTAATGGCGACGATCTGCGTTTTTTAGCAGTACTGCGATATTGCAGCGGACATGTCGGACATTTTTGACACTTTTTTGGGACCAATGACATTTATACAGCGATCAGAAATTTAATTATCCACTGATTACTGTATAAATGTCATTGGCAGGGAAGGGGTTAACCTGCAGGGGGAGATCTAGGGGTTAACTGTGTTCCCTAGGCGTATTCTAACTGTGCAGGGGCTGGGCTGCCATGGGCATAAGAGATCTAACTGATCCCAGTGACGGGAATCAGTAGATCTCTCACATGCCCACTGACAGAGCGGGGAACCACCATGTTTAAATCAGTGGTTCCCCGTTCTTTCTCTCTGCAGGGTGATCGCGGCTCGCTGGGGGAGATCGAGTCCTCCCGAACCGCGGGCACACTCCTGCAGAGTGCAGCGGGCACGAGCGAGCCGCCGTTTATAGACGCTGTCACTCTGCAGCCAGTCGGCAAGCGGTTAATTACACAGGTTGTTCTGTGGCTGATTAAGGTGGTAATTAAACTCACTTGGTGCCTCATCTGCATCAAATTAGCCTCAGAACAACCTGTGTAATTCATATGTGTCCTGGATTAAAAGGATGAGGTGGCAACCCTACACCCACAGGGCATTTGCCAAGCTTCATTAATGCTTTAAAAACGATCATCAATATATCTCTCTAGAAACACATCAAGCTCCTAGATAATTACAGTATACTGCGTTTTTGGTGATTTTTTTTCCAAGGAAATCTTCTGAAGCAGTCTGCGTTGATTTCACTGCAAAATCTCACCATCAAAAACACTAAACTGGTCTTTCTTGATCAGGTAGATGATGTGGATCTCTCTCACTATCCTCACCCTGTTCCTGATCCTGGAGAGAGGATGCCAGGGTGCCATCGAGGTGCTAAAGAACCAGGAAGAGGGTAAGAGACAAAACGATATAAAATGTGCATATACTGATAACTAATAAGGAAAAATAAACATCCCAACTAAAGGGTTGCATAACGGGTTTCATAGACACCTTTTAGAATTCCCTCAGGCCGCCACACCAAAAATTGTTGTTGCCCATGGACAATCCCTCTACCTGTCTCAGACAGATACGTGCATTTTTCATAGCCCGGTACTGAGGTCGGAATGTCTATATTGGACGGTCCTTCCACAGTAAAGCCTCGTACACGCGGGACGACGATCGTATACAACAGGTCGTACTAACGACCGTTGTATGCGATATCGATCGTTCGTATGCGCGATTAGAACAGCCGAACATACGACAGTCGTACAAGGGAGTTGTATGAGCAAACTAGAAAACGTGGTCGTACCAACAAGCGGTCATACGACCGTTGTATCGTGTGTACAGAGCAGTCGGTCCAACAAGTTGTATTGTGCAAAACACGCATGCTCAGAAGTCAGGAACGGCCGGATGCTAATTACATGCACCTGAACGTTCTTTCTGTGGTCGTACGATCGTGTAGTGCAGTCAGTATGCAAGTTACATTATGCAACATACGATTTGAGACGATCGTACGTACGATTGTTGTCCCGTGTGTACGAGGCTTTAGCTTCCCCACCCTCCCCACCCTCTCCGTCTGTCAGACTGACAAGGTTGTGCTAGGTGTGTGAAAAGCCTGAAGGGGAACTGAGACTCTAGTTTTCCTTTATGTCCTCCATGCCAGGGGAGTATCTACAGGGGTCACAGGGGTTGCAATTGCTGTATGCCAGGATAGGAGCAGCGGCGGAGGTGGCTTCTTATAGACTCAGAGAATAGGTAAAAAGGAGCGCCCAATATTCAGTATAAACTAGGTGCAATTTTAAAGGCTTTAACTGGACACATGCAGCAAAGCCCTGAAGAAGGGGGAGTATGTGATCCCCCGAAACGCGTTGGCTTCACCACATTGCTTTTACCTTAATCAAATAAAATTGCACCTAGTTTATACTAAATGTTGGGCACTCCTTTTTACCTATTCCCTGATCCTAAATGTGAAACGATGCTTCCAGCTGTTTCCAGGGGTAGTAGCCCAGGGCCCACCGCTATATCGTCTCACCCAGTCAACTTGAGACACTGGGAATGGGCACCCACCCTTAACGATGTATGTACAAACTCTCAACTAAGGGAGCTAATGCAGCGCAGTCTTTTATTTGTGAACTTTATCATATAGACTCAGGAACCGATCTCTACACTTTCCTCCTGCAGCTGCTGAATGTCTGTGTGAGGGAGAGAAGGAGGAGCGGGCATTCAGCGGCTGCAGGAGCAAAATGGAGAGATTGGTTCCTCTATATGCAGCTGCCCCCTCCCTGCTCCTCCTATCCAGCTTTTTTCTGCTGCTCCCCGTGTGCTCTCCTGCCCCCCATGCCCCCCCCCCCCTTCTCACCTGCCCTCTCCTGATCCATCCAGCCCTGCCGGATACCTCCCTCCATGAGAAGGGGCCAGTGAATGTGAAATTTACCGGCCCCTTCCTTTTCTGAATGGAGAGTCAATGATCTGTTACCGATCACTGACTCTGTCCATTCATAACTGAAACATAGTAAATTGTGTTTGCTATGCTTCAGTTTATGAATTAATTACAAGCTCTGTACAGAATTGGAAGCTCTGAGCTATTCCTGGTCATTCATTCTGTGCAGCTGAGGCTGCAGAGAAAGAGATGGGGGGCTGTGTCCTCAATCTTCTTTCTCAGTCTCAAAGGTGGAACATCAGAGGTCTGTTTAACCCCTGATATTTCACCAAAGCCCCTCAATAGGTCTCATAAAAAATTGGAAACAATAATAAAAAAAATTCTAAAAAATAAATAAATAAAATAACAAAAAAAAAAACTGACACCAGTGGTGGAACTACCAGGGTCAGAAAGGTTGCACTTGTGACCGGGCCCTGGCGTTTCTGCCACTGGGCTCGGAGGGAAGCACCCCAGCGGGGTCAGTGGGGCCCTTTATGGTTTCCTGCACTGGGGTCCTTAGGGTTCTAGTTACGCCACTGCTCCATGCAGTTGATTCATAGTCCAATAGCAGTTTTTAAATCTGCCAACTGCCATGCAATGTCAATCACAAGTAAGGTGGACCTGACAGGAAACTAGGTTCCACCCACCCAGTGACAAGTTGTTTTCCAAATATGGGTATTACTACATTTGGGTAATGGCATCCCCAGTATCCCCAACCACTTTGTTTATATTTAGCTTCAATCCATGGAATGTCCCAGCCAACCACTGAATGGGGCCAGGCATACAGCACTGGGTGGGAAACTCTCACATATAAGGGTCCCATGGCAGACATGCCCCACTCTGAGCACTGGGGTCTCTTTGTACTGGACACCGGGCATGGTAGCCATAGATAGAACTAGCTGAATTTGGCATATATGTCTTTAAAGTTACAGAAACTGGCACAAATGGTTGATGGGTAGATAGATAGATAGATAGATAGATAGATAGATAGATAGATAGATAGATAGATAGATAGATAGATTATACCAGCCTTTCTTAACCATTTTTAATAGAATGGATTGCTTAAAACAATTTCCAGGCACAGGGAACCCCAGATAATACCACAGTTCACAGACGTTTTATGTGATGTCCAGTGGGAAAAATGCTTCTTTAAGGCCTGTACACATAATGAGAATTTCAGACGGGTATTTTAGTTCGCCTGCCTGTCATACGACGCAACGGTACGATTTTCATTCCGTTAGTGGAAAGAATGCTCCTTACATTGGTGATCAGTGGGAAGAATGTCCCTTTCATTGGTGGTCAGTGGGAAGAATGTCCCTTACATTGGTGGTCAGTGGGAAGAATGTTCCTTACATTGGTGATCAGTGGGAAGAATGTTCCTTACATTGGTGATCAGTGGGAAGAATGCTCCTGACATTGGTGGTCAGTGGGAAGAATGTTCCTTACATTGGTGGTCAGTGGGAAGAATGTTCCTTACATTGGTGATCAGTGGGAAGAATGCTCCTTACATTGGAGGTCAGTGGGAAGAATGCTCCTTACATTGGTGATCAGGGGGAAGAGTGCTCCTTACATTGGTGATCAGTGGGAAGAATGCTCCTTACATTGGTGATCAGTGGGAAGAATGCTCCTTACATTGGTGATCAGTGGGAAGAATGCTCCTTACATTGGTGACCAGTGGGAAGAATGTCCCTTACATTGGTGATCAGTGGGAAGAATGTTCCTTACATTGGTGATCAGTGGGAAGAATGCTCCTTACATTGGTGATCAGTGGGAAGAATGTTCCTTACATTGGTGTTCAGTGGGAAGAATGCTCCTTACATTGGTGATCAGTCTGAAGAATGCTCCTTACATTGGTGGGTATTGGAAAAATGTCCCCTTTATAGATAGCTAAAAAATGTTGCTCATCACTTCAGGATCCTTTAGCAACCTTTGAAGGAACCCTAGGATTCCACAGAATCCTGGGTGAGAAGTACTGCTATAGAAAAAAATGGCTACAGAACAAGTGTACCAAGGTATTTGACTCATCCCCATTCCCTGTATTTTCAGTTCTGACTTGTTCGGAGACCTGCTATCCTCATGACTGTGCAGATTTGGCCTTTCAGGGGAAAAAAGCAGATGGAGTGTATCTGATATATCCTGGAGGGAAATACTCAAACCCTGTCCCTGTGTACTGTGAGATGTCCACCAAAGACGGACCCTGGACTGCAAGTACTTGCTAACCTTAACACCAATCACTACTCTTCCACCAATCACTATCCTAATCCTACTCTATGTATTAATCCTAATAACAATTATTACTACAATGGGGGCTTAATTGTAGAGCCTCGACGATTAAGGTGGAGAGCAGGCACTGAAGCACTGAAGCCATCTTTTACTCATCTCATTCACATTTATGCAACGGCGAGTCAGTGTCTGTGTGCAGGCGGCCACCATTTTGTTGAAGTCTACTGATAGATCACTGTTATAGGTACAACAAAATATTACAAGTATTTAGTAAATCAATATGACCTAATCTTCTAATTTCAGGTTTTTCAGAAGAGGTTTGATGGAAAAGTGAGTTTTTTTCGGGGCTGGAAAGAGTACAAAGCCGGGTTCGGAAGAGTGGATGGAGAGTATTGGTTGGGTAAAGGCTTTAGTCTTCTGCTACTTTACAACCCTTTCTTACCATGTTCCTCCTATATTATTCTACAGCAGATTGGTGGCGGTGGTGATGGTGTTGGGATAAGTGGGGGTGTATATCCACATTTAGGTAATTTTTAGATTTATTCTGTTAACTAATTAATATTTTATCACTTCAGGTTTGCAAAATATCTACCTCTTAACCCTGAAAAAGAGCTATCGTCTCCGAATCACCTTGGTGGATTGGGATGATGTTGAGTATTTTGTAACATATGAAGACTTTGCCCTCTCCCGTCTAGCGGTTGACCCCGAAGAAGATGGATTCAAACTGTACCTGGAGGGGTTTAAAGAAGGTGATCAGACCAAACCTGCTGGTAAGCAGTACATTTTTATTTGAACTTTCTATTAGTAGATCTTCAACTTTCACAGAGTTTCGGTATTTATCACAACATTTGGGCAGTGCGGTATTTTACCACCATATTTATATTGTTTCTGCAATTGCCAGTCATAGAGAACGCTGTATCTTTTCATTACTTGTGCTAGGGCAGAGAGCAGACCAACTAGACCGGTATTTGACAGAATAGTATATGGTGTACTAGAAGAACCATTGATGCAGTTCTTAATCTTAACCACTTCAGCCCCGGAAGGATTTCCAGCTTTAGGACCGGAGCCCTTTTTGCGATTCGGCACTGCGTCGCTTTAACTGAAAATTGCGCGGTCGTGCGACGTAGTACCCAAACGAAATTTGCGTCCTTTTTTTCCCACAAAAGGGGCTTTCTTTTGGTGGTATTTGATCACCTCTGCGTCATTTCTGATCGCTGCTATAAACAAAAGAAGAGCGACAATTTTGCAAAAAAAACCCAAATTTCTTACTTTTTGCTAAAATACAAATAAAAAAAAAAAAATCTAAAAAAAAATTTTTTTCACCGTTTTTGGCCGATTTATATTATTCCTCATATTTGCAATAAAAAAATCGCAATCTGCGTTTATTGATTGGTTTGCGCAAAAGTGGTCGCGTTTACGGATGATGAGAATTCATTTTTGGGGTTTTTTTTTTACTAGTAATGGCGGCGATCTGCGATTTTTAGCGGTACTGCGATATTTCAGCGGACATGTCGGACTATTTTGAGACTTTTTTGGGACCATTGGCATTTATACAGCGATCAGTGCTATAAAAATGCACTGATTACTGTGTAAATGCCATTGGCAGTGAAGGTGTTAACCTGCAGGGGGCGCTGTAAGGGTTAATTATGTTCCCTGGGCGTGTTCTAACTGTATGGGGGCTGCACTATCTGGGGAAGGGAAGTGGTCACAGCCTTCGTATACAGGAAGGCTGTGATCACAGCCCTTCCCCCTTCACACAGAGCGGAGGTCCGTGTTTACTTACACGGACCTCCGTTCCTCCGCTCGGGGGGGCCATCGCGGGTAGCCGGCGGCAATCAAAGCCGCCGCACCCGCTCCCTGGCCCTCCCCGAACACAGTGAGCACGCGGGCGCGCCACCGGCGGCGCGCGCGCGCTCACTCAGCTCGATCCCGCAGCCGCCGTCGTATGACGGCGTTTTGCGGGAACGAACCACTTTGCCGCTGTCAAATGCCGATCGGCGGTCGGCAAGTGGTTAAGGCTTCATACACACGGGCGTCTGATAATAAATAAGCAAAATGTCGGGTCCGACGTTTTTGAAAAAATCTGCGTTTTTTGCGGCGTTTTGCATCGGCGTTAGCAAGCGTTAGTGAGCGTCGGCGTCAATAGGCGTTTCTTTAAAAAAATCAGTCCTCTGCTATTTTTCAACCTAAAAACGTCGGCGTCAAAAAACGCCGGTTAACGCCGGTGCGGCGTTAGTTGGCGTTTGTTCGCGTTAGTGAGCATTTTGCGGCGTCGGCGTCAAAAAACGCCAAAACGCTACAGCCTCAGAACGCACTGGTCCTGCGTTCTAGAAACAGCTCACTAACGCCGTCGCCCTCTACTGCTCACAAACGCCGGCGTTTTTAGAGGGTCATTGAATAACATGGAGAGCCGCGAAAAACGCCTACAAACGCCGCCGTCCAAAACGCCTGTGTGTATGAAGCCTAAAGAGGAGCCCCCCCCCCGCCACGAAAAAATTAAAAGTCAGCAGCTACAGACACTGTAGCTGCTGATTTTTAATATTAGGACACTTACCTGTCTAGGGTTCCCGCAATGTTGGCACCCCAGCTGATGTTTGGATCGGCTCTTGGGTGCTGCCGCCGCCTCCCCTGGTAAGCCGAGAGGCTTTGTTGCCGGTTCCCTACGCTTTCTAACTGGCCCAGCAGTGGAGGAAGGAGGAGAGGGGCCGAACAGAGCTTAAAAATACTGCCTAGGATAAAACTACTGTACCTCCTTGTTGCCCTGTGTCTGTATTGAGCAGACACAGGGCAACACGGACATTCTTGCAGGGTCCACAGGTACTTTTTGCACTTATTGAACATATACACTATATTACCAAAAATATTGGGACGCATGCTTTTACACGCATATGAACTTTTATGTCGGTGTCATTTAGTCAGTTAGTCCATCTTCCACCCAGTGTCAGTAAAGCTGCTACACATTATACTTTTTTTTTTCAATTTCCTTTAGATTTACCTTTAGGAAAAATAGTCATTTGACCTTCTGCAGATTGTGTAAGTTTGCCCACTTACAAAGAAATGAAGGTTCTATAATTTTTATCATAAGTGTATTTTAAATGATAGAGATAGAATATCAACCAAAATCCAGACAAAACACATGATACAAATGTCATAAATTGAGTGAAGTTCAGCGAGTACAATAAGTATTTGATCCCCAAGCAAAACATGACTTAGTAGTTGGTGGAGAAACCCTTGTTGGCAAGCACAGAGGTCAGACGTTTCTTGTAGTTGGTGACCAGGTTTGCACATCTCAGGAGGGATTTTGGTCCACTCTTCTTTAACCACTTCAATATCACTTGGAACACTTCCCTACCAGACCAATTTTCAGCTTTCAGCGCTGTTGCATTTTGAATGACAATTGCGCGATTGTGCGACGCTGTACCAAAACTAAATTTTTATCATTTTGTTCCCAAAAATAGAGCTTTCTTTTGGTGGTATTTGATCACACCTGCGGTTTTTATTTTTTGCTCTACAAATAAAAAAACAGAAAATTTTGAAAAAAAAATTTCTTTTTTTCCGTCACAAAACTTTGTAATTAAGTACATTTTTCTCCTTCACTGATGGACACTGATGATGCTGCACTGACAGGCACTGATGAGGCAGTACTGATTGGCACTGATGAGGTGGCACTGATGAGGTGGCACTTATATGCAGCACTGATGGGCATTGATAGGCGGTACTGATAAGCAGCACTGACGGGCACTGATAGGTGGCACTGATGTGCAGCGCTGATGGGCACTGATAAGCCGCACTGATGGGCACTCATAGGATGGGCACTGATAAGTGGCACTGATAGGTGGCACTGATGGGTGGCACTGATGGGTGGCACTGATAGGTGTCACTGATGGGCACTGATATGTGGCACTGGTGGGCACTGATAGGCAGCACTGACAAAACAGCAGCTATAGGGATGGCACTGGAGAGCATCACAGATGAGCACAGTGCCATCCCTATTGGGCATTTTGTGCCCCTTACCTGGTGGTCTAGGGTGGCATCCCTGGTGGTCCCTGGGTGGCATCCCTGGTGGTCCCTGGATGGCATCCATGGGTGGGCTCCCTGGTGGTCCTGGTCAGCTCCCTGGTGGTCCAATGTGGTGATCCTAGGAGGGTCTGCACTGATAAACAATCAGCACAGACCCCCCCCCCGTCAGGAATGCCATCGATCGGCTCTCCTATACTGGCGTCTGCAGACGCAACTAGAGGAAAAACCGATAAACTGCTTTTCCTGTGATCAGCCGTGATTCATCATGGCTGAGTACTTGGTGAAGAGCTTCTGACAGAAGCTCTTTACCTAGATCGGAGATGCGGTGTGTCAGACTGACATACCACACCACCAATCGCCACGCTGCGCACCTCCATGGGCGCACCCTGGCTTGTTATCCTGCTGGACGTCATATGATGCCCAGTCAGGATAACTGAACCACTTCCCGGCCATCATTCTGCATACGGCGGTAAGGAAGTGGTTAAAGATCTTCTATAAATCCTTAGGGTTTCTTGGCTGTCACTTGGCAACTCAGAGCTTCAGTGGGCGCTGCAGGATTTCAGTACCATGGTGGTGTATTGAAAATGTATAAAAAATATCCGCGCCCACTATTAAAAATAAGATTACAATAAGATTACAATAAAATTGGTATTGATCGTGGCTGCTCGCATAAAACAAAAGATCAAGAAATTGTTCAAAGGTAAAATCATAAAATAAATGCAGCGCCAAAAGGTGAAGGAAAAACACTTTAGCTGTATGCAATACAAATGGAATAAAACAGTTTTGAAAAAAATAGTGTTACAGTCTTAGTGTCTCTTTAAAACCCAATATGAACTCTCAAGTCCTATACTTCAGGGAATATTCTTAAATATTCAAGGTAGACCCAAATGAGAGGAAGAAGGACATTCACTTTAGAAATAAGTTGGAATTCTTTTGTAAAAAACACCGTCTGGCGAACATCCTAGTAACAATCCATTTTAAGTGAAAGATGTGAGCTTACCAGACTCAGATAGGTAATGCGCATAGGTCATATTCCACTCTTGCAGGTAATGGTGTCAGCAGGTCGTCATGGGCAGCAAAACGGAAAATATCCGGGCAGCAAGGACTCCAAGCTTTTCCAAAAGTGCTCCCTGGTGGTGGTGTATTGTGTTACCAATCGTTTTGTTTGGTGACTGTGGTCTCAACTGCCTTGAGATCATTCACAAGCTCCTCCGATGTACTTCTGGGCTGATCCCTCACTTATCTCATGTTCATCTTTACCCCATGAGGCGAAACCTTGCATGGAGCTCGAGACCAATGCTGATTGATGGTTATTTTGTATTTCACCCATTAGCGAATAATGAGAAGTTCTCTCCTGGGGAGAAGTTGTCTCCTTCTCTCCAAGCTTCTTGCTGATGGTCTTGTAGCCCATTCCAGCCCTGTGCAGGTCTACAATCTTCTCCCTGACGTCCTTTTTGGTTGATGTTCTGTCTCTTTCATATAAAATACACCTATGATAAAAATTATAGACCCTTCATTTCTTTGTAAGTGGGCAAATTTACACAATCTGCAGGGGATCAAATCCTTATTTCCCCCACTGTATGTAGGGTAAGAGTCCGCCTGATTGTTTACAATTTGTTTAATTTTGACCTCATATTATATGGTTTTGGTAAATCCAAAAGAAAATTGTACAAGAATATTGTACAATGTGTAGCCAGCTTAAGTGTCAGATTGCCTGCTGCAATATCGCAGTCCCGTTATAAGTCGCTGATCGTCGCCATTACTAATATAAAAAAAGAGGGATATTCTAGTATATTTACCATAGTTTGTAGACATTATTTTTTTAATTTCCTGTCTTTTTTCCATTTATATAATAAAAAATAAAAAACCCAGAGGTGATCAAAGACCACCAACAAAAATCTCCATTTGTGGGGAAAAAAGGACATAAATTTAATTTGGTTACAGCGTTGCATGACTGAGCAATTACCAGTTAAAGTTAAATGGCCTGGTCATGAAGGGAGGTAAACCTTCCGGAGGTGAAGTGGTTATAGCATTTGGATCTTTTCTGGGTCAGCAGATAAGCAGGCAGGGTTTTTTTTTAGGGGGGACGTGGGGGAATGCAGTTCCGGCACCTCCAGCACTGAATGTATGTAATGGCAAGGGGTGCTGAAGGGTCTATGATGCTGGCTGTTGGGGGGATTTATTGGAACTGGTAGGGATCTATTTTTGCATGGGAGTCAATGGTTGCTACAGGGCAACTTATGTTGCTGAAGGGTCAATTGTTGCTGGGAGGGATCTACTGTTGAGAGAGAGGTCTATTGTTGCTTGCTGCTGAAAGATCTGTTATTGCTGCTGGGGTATATTGTCGCTGGGTGAATCTGAGTTGTTTCTGAGCTGGTATTTTGTAACGGGGGGTCATTTTTGCAGGGGGGGTATAATGTTGTGTGAGGGATCTATTGTAGCTGGTGGCATATATTATTGCTGGGATTGGGTCTTTTGTTGCTAGGGGATATATTGTTTTTTCGGGGTCTATTAATGTGGGGGGATCTATTGCTGCTGGGGTGGAGTCAATATTTGCTGGGGGGATATATATGGTTGCTGGATGGATCTGTTATTGCTGGGTGGATCTGTTATTGCTGGGTGAGTCTGTTATTGCTGGGGGGATCTTGTGCGCCTGGGATGGGGGGGGGTCTATTGTTTCTGGGGGGAACTATTGTTGCTGGGGTGGGGTCTGTTGTTGCTGGCTTCAGGGGATCTATTTTACTGCTTTTTTGGTTATGGTTATCAAATTGCATGCAATTTACAAAATACCACAAAATAATACTTGGTTCTGTATTCTCTAAAAGGGGTGGTACTAGGAGGTGGATAGTGGGTGGAACCAAGGGACTTGGGGGTGGGTAGGGGGCGTAGACAAGGGGTGGCTTAAAAGCGGGAGTTCCTGCATCTATTCTTTGAGAAAGAAGCTCTATAAGCAAGTGTTGATAAACGTAAGTCCTGGATCTATCAATGTCAATGAGCTGCAGAAGTTTTTTTTATGACTTCTTTTTTTCCCAGCTTTATTAGCTTCCCTGAGCACCACTTGGGTTATATAGATACAAATAAATGCTGGATGTCAATAGAAAAACATTTATGAGTTTCCCCAGCAGGCAAAGGGAGATTGCACAGTAGGTCAATCACAGCTCGATTCAAAAGTAGTCAAATGAACCCACCCCTGAGGAACAATATTAGCAGGCCCCAAGAATGACCAATCCCCTTTTATGGGAATGGAAAAGTCTCATTCCACCTATATCTACTGACATCACATGACAGGTGATCTTGTTTTTCCTTTCTAACCAATAATTATTCTGCTGTTCCCTGCAGGGAATTCCTTGGGCGGTCACATTGGGATGAATTTCTCCACGCATGACAATGACAGAGATATCTATACCGGTAATTGTGCCACGCAGTTCCATGGTGCATTTTGGTACAACAACTGCCATGGTGCCAACCTGAATGGCAAATATCAAAATGGCACTACTACGGAGTATGCTACTGGTTTGGTTTGGGCCACTGCCAAAGGAGCCTACTATTCATTTAAGAAGACGACAATGATGATATCTCCATCTGCTCCGAAAGCCTGAAGATATCATTGTCCCCACCAAATTCCCGAAGACAAGGCTTTGTGTGCATAATGTCAACACATATTTAAGTCATCACACATGCATCAATAAAAATGCTAAAATACTTATATTTATCTTGAAGTTTATGGTCCTTGAAAAAAAACTTTCTGTGGAAAGTCATTAAATCCACTTCATTTAATGCTGAAATTTGAAATCAGCCTTCCAGTGATAATGGCTCTTCTATTAGCTCATGGGTAGGAGAGGGCTGGAACTTTTGTGGTCTTACAAGGCAGAGAGAGACCTGTAGTGGACACTAGCCTGGTTATATTCAGCCCAAAGGGTAAGCAAGGGGCAGGGTAGATGAACTTGAATTTGAAGTGTGCACAATTACGCTTTGAGTTGACACCTTCTCTACTATATGGCCTTGGTGGCCAATCTGTAGAGCTGGGACCACATGCAGTTCCCTGGTGCTTGCTGTGCAACCCTTGAATCCTATCTGTTCATAGTTGTAATCATTAATAAAGGATTGTATTTTGATTGGTAAAATGATTATGTTGATTTGTAAAATTGATTTGTACCACAGTTAAGGCCTCATGTATTCAAGGTAAAGGTTCTCCAAACTGTCCAAACAAAGGGCCATTTTACTGTCCTTCAGACCTTAGAGGGACTGCACTGTGGCCATTGAGAGCTTCAAAATGTCCCAGCATCAGTAGGAGTAAAAAATCCCCCATCATTGGTGTTTGTGGTTGGAATTGTGCCCCATCATTTGTGCCATTGGGCCCCATTGTTGGTGTGATTGGGAGGAACTGTGCCCTATTCATTAATGCCATTGGTAAGAATTGTGCCCCATCGTTGGTGTCACGGGGAGGAATTGTACCTTTCATTGGTGTCAGTGAATAAAAGAGTACCCCAAGGACCAGATAAAAGCAAGCAAAGGGCTACATCCAGCCCCTGGGCCGCAGTTTGGAGACCACTAATTCAAGTGCTAAAGATCTGCAAGGCTTGAAAGGCTAAAGACTTAATGTTACAAATACCAATTCAAGTTTAGGTAACATATGGGTATATACCACAGTGGCAACGTATTCAACTACAGGTAGCGGTACTCTCTTAGGAGACGCAGAAATCCTGTAGAGCAGTGTTTCTCAACCCAGTCCTCAAGGCACACCAACAGGTCATGTCTTCAGGATTTCCATTATTTTGCACAGGTGATTTAATCAGTTTCACTGCCTTAGTAATTACCACAGCTGTTTCATCTTAGGGAAATCCTGAAAATATGACCTGTTGGTGTGCCTTGAGGACTGGGTTGGGAAACACTGCTGTAGAGGTCTTCCCCACATGCTTTTCCCAGGCACACAGGCTCATTTACGTTTCTTCAATGACCAGTCTAGGGGTGATGTTTTTGTTGTTTTATTTGAGGAGAACTTATAGGGTTGAGGGAATTAGGTGGGATACTCCAAAAACAGGAACTATATACAACTTGAGGACTTTCAGGACAAGCTATATTAACGTCTGTGCTTGTAGCAAACAGTAGGCTTCAGCTTTAAGGTAGTAGTAGTGATTACTGAGGACTTCTTTCTTAGAGCCACAAAAGCAGAGTCCCTTTAAGTAGAAGATTAGATGGACAAAGCTCTTTAGGACACCAGCCGGTGTCCCCTTTAACTAGACCCACAGCTGACTCTATCTCGCACCAGATGGGTGGCAAAAGCACAAAGGTCCCCAAGATCTTGATTTCAAATTCCTTTGGTTTTTAAAGTACTATGGCTGCTCCTTTTCTAAAAATGCATGTTGCCTGACCAGAAGAGGCGTATAAATCACAAATCGAAACCACAACTCCTGATCACACTGGTTCCAGGGCAGTTACTGAGAAAAGACTGAAGCCACTGTGAAACTACTTGATATTGGTATTGTCAGTGTTTCCATGTTGTGTTTAAATATCAAGTGTCTCCGCCAGTAAATTTTCCATGTTTTGCCAGTAAAAAACGCTGCAGGAGTTTGGCAACACTGCATCTAGCCTTAGTGTCTCTTTAACCACTTCAGCCCCGGAAGGATTTCCAGCTTTAGGACCGGAGCCCTTTTTGCAATTTGGCACTTCGCCGCTTCAAATGGTAATTGCGCGGTCATGCAATGCAGTAGCCAAACGAAATATGCGTCCTTTTTTTCCCACAAATAGAGCTTTCTTTTGGTGGTATTTGTTCACCACTGCGCTTTTTAATTTTTGCGATATAAATAAAAATATAACGGAAATTTTGAAAAAAAATGATATTTTCAACTTTATGTGATTACAAAAATACAATAAACTAAATTTTAGTCATAAATTTTTGCCAAAATGCATTCAGCCACATGTCTCGGGTAAAAAAAAAGCAAAATCGCGTATATTTATTGCTTTGCGCAAAAGTTATAGCGTCTACAAACTAGGGTACATTTTCTGGAATTTCCGCAGCTTTTATTTTATGACTGCCTATCTCATTTCTTGAGGTGCTAAAAAACTTTTATAGTAAAAAAAAGTTTTAAAGGCAATATAAAAATAAATATAGCGTTTTTAATTTTTCGCGTCACCACTTGTTTATGGTGGTTTTCTTTCGAGATAAACACCCTTTTT